>WUQG02122124.1:0-101952 GCA_011317285.2 Androctonus mauritanicus | reverse complement strand
TTTTTAAGGAGATATGAAGAAAGAATGGAAAGATTTTTATCCTCTCTCGAAAGGCGATCGTTAAAATGCTTTATTTTTAGATTTATGTCCATTAAATTTTCAGCGAATCAGGGAAGGAGATGTACAGTGCTTTAAAGGCGCAATCGTTTACAGCTGTCGAATACTACCAGTGAAAATGCAAAGGAGATGACAAAATTGATTGAGGCGGATTGGGTCAGTAAAGGATGTACTCTTCCGACTGAATGAGACAACATGGTGATCAAAATGTGGCTTATTTGATTACTGGGAATTATCCTCGGCTGCACCTCTTTCACCTTTTTGCATTTATTGCCATGGTTCACTAAAAATTTGGCCGCCAAAGTTGATCATCGAGCATCTGAGCATAAAAGCATCTGCAGCGGTGCTCAGGAGTGATGCGAATCGATTTTGGACGCATCTCCATACATTTTTTTGTGGCAAAAGGACATCGCTGATTAAACAGACAACCCACAGGACGCTCTATTGACGTCAGCTCTGCCTCTTCCTTCATTAAACACGGAGATGTCTGCGGCGTTGCTTCAATAGTCGGCAGTGCAACAACCGACCACAATGCTGACGTATAGGGATGCTGGGTGTGATAAAGTAATTCTTCCATTGGCCCATATTCCATCTCTGCTCCCCGATAAAGCACTAAAATTTTATGAGCCAGTTGCCTGACGACGATCAAATTATGAGAAATAAATATCATGGAAATATTGAGGCGCCGATTCAAATCGAGCAGAAGATTAATGATCTTCGCTTGAATCGACACATCCAAGGCAGAAACGGGTTCATCGCAAATTAAAAGTTTAGGTCCCACAATTAAAGCACGCGCAATGGCGACCCGTTGCGCTTCTCCACCAGAAAATTGGTGAGGATAAGCAAATAAAAACCGTTTGGGTAAACCCACGCAATGCATGATCTCTTCTACCCGCTTTATCAGTTGCGCTTGAGTCAATGGGCGGGGAGAAAGAAGGCGAAGAGGCTCTGAAATAATTTCAAAAACATTCAATTTGAGATTCATCGCTGAAAACGGATTTTGGAAAATAAATTGGATATCTTTTGCCCGCTTTTTCAAAGCGATCGTTTCTATCGACTCTCCTTTCCATAGAATTTTTCCGTCAGTTAAGGGCAGTTGCCCTAAAATCCCTCTCATTAAAGTAGTTTTACCACACCCGGATTCCCCAATTAATCCCAAAATCTCCCCTTTTTGAATCTCAAAAGAAAGATTTTCGATCACCGTACTTCGAGAGGGAGCAGAAAAAAGATCTTTCCATCCTTTTTTGATGGGATACCCTAGGGTTACATTTTTTAAAGATAATAGGCTCATCAGACTGACTCTATTGTGAAAAGGGACAGGCACAAAAATTGATGTCAGTGCTCGCATTTTCGACATCCAGAGATTTACATTCTGAACGTTTGAATGAGCAGCGCGACTGAAATCGACAGCCTCGAATTGCTCCGAATGGATCGGGCAGCGTCCCTGGAATAAATGGTAATGCAGATTCTTTAACTTTTAATTGGGGTTGAGATCTTAAAAGCGCTTGGGTGTAAGGATGCTTGGGATGGGTTAATAATTGGGAGGCGGGCAAAATCTCCACAATTTGTCCAGCATACAGAACCATGATCTCCTCCGCTAAAGCGCTCACCACCCCCAAATCGTGCGTAATAAAAACCACTGTCATTTCAAATTTTTTTTGCAAACTCTTGATTAAATCTAAAATAACTGCTTGCGTGGTGACATCTAAGGCCGTGGTGGGTTCATCCGCAATCAGTAATTTTGGACGACACAATAAGGCCATCGCAATTAAGACGCGTTGTTGCATCCCGCCTGAAATTTCATGAGGGTAGGAACGCATGATCTTTTCAGGATCGTTTAATCCCACAGCGGTTAACATCGCAAGACTTTCTTGGAATGCTTGGCGCGAGGGGATCGCTAAATGTTGAACTAAAACTTCAATCATTTGCGGCCCAATTTTACGATACGGATTCAACGCTGAGGCGGCATCTTGGAAAATAATGGAAAGCGTATTTCCTCGGATTTGATTGAGTTTTTTCACAGGGAGTGGAAAAAGTGGATCTCCATCAAAAAAAGCGCGGCCGGATAGTCGCGCATTATCTGATAAAAGACCCATTAGTGAAAAAAAATTTGCGATTTCCCTGAGCCTGATTCCCCCACCAACCCATAAATTTTATTTTTTTTCAAAATAAAATTGACGCCATTCACCGCATGAATGATTCCTCGAGAGGTGGAAAAATGGACCTTTAAATTTTGAACTTCTAATAAATTCATTGCGCTCTCCTTCACATAATTTAAGCACTTTTATTTTTGGCAATGACTTCTTTACTGCACAATCCTATTTGATAAATGCAATAGAGAATGATGACAAAGACGACTTCTGGAAGATGTTTGATATAAAAATATCTCGGATCATAATAACAGGCCTCATCATACATAGTAGAAGACATCAATCTCCCCAAACAGAGCGTGTCTCTACAATTCAATCCAATAACATAAATCAATCCTTCAGTTAATAATGCCTGTCGAAGAGAATCGACAAAATTTAAAAATAAAAAGGGATAAATATGAGGCAGTAAATGGGTATATCCAATATGGGTGTTGCTCGCTCCTAACAATTTGGCCGCTTCAATAAAATCTTGACCGAGCAAGCTATGCGCGCGTCCTCTTATTTGATAGGTGAATTGCATTGAAAAAAACAAGGCACAAACCCCATAGACGGTCAATAAATTTAATAAATCTGAAGCATTTAAAATAAGCATGATGAGTTTTAAATCTATGCTTCTGAAGGTATCACTGATATGAAGCAACAATCGATCGACGATTCCTCCTTTTAATGCTGCGCTCAGACCCAACAGCGTTCCCAATCCCATACTGAGAAAACAACAAATCACCGCATAAGTCAATGAACGAATTGTGCCATCGGCACATACACACAAAAAATCACGTCCTATTGCGTCTCGGCCCCACCAATGTGACCACGTCGGCGTTTGCTGAATCAACTTAACTTGCGGCTGAAGCGCACTATTGCCTAAAAAAAATCGGCAAATGACAAAAAAAGCAGTAATCCTCCTAAAATAAATAAAGCCATAATGCTTCGTCGATATTGCAGCAATGATATAAAAAATTGCCTAACTTTAAAGGATAATCCCATCATCTTTTCAGGTGATCGTGGCGATGCTTTTTTTTTCGCTTTTTTCGGAAAATAATTTGTTCTTTTATAAATTTCTAAATTTAGACGAGCCAATTGGCGCATCCAAGCTGAAAAGCGAAAAAACATAGCTTTCTCCTCTATTTTATCTGAGCATTATTTTTAGTTGGCAAACAGGCCATCACATTTAAATATTTCATGATCATGAATGCCGGCGCACTAGTGAAAGACTTTAGATTTAGGATCGAAATATTTTTGAGCCAGATCGGCCATTAACATCACTCCTTGATTGATTAAAAAATATGAAATGGCCAATCCAAGCATTAAATTGTATTCTCTGTTATTACTGATTTCTTTAGAGGCTTGTCCCAATCCAAAAATAGAAAAGCTTCCTTCTAAATAAACGCTTCCGAGAAAGACTTGTAAAAATTGCAAAAAAAACAGATGGATTAAGGGCAATAATGTCGGTTTAAGCGCATGAAAAAAAATAATTTTTCGAAAAGGCAATCCTTTTGCCACAGCCGCGCGAATATAGGAAGAGCTTAAAACGTTATGCAATGATTCTTCAACATATCGCGTCAGATCGGCGCAAATTTTAATCGATTGCAGGGCCACCGGCAAAAATAAATGGGAAAAATCCCCCCAAACATTATTGCCCCATCCTCCGCTGGGAAACCATTTCAACCGGATAACCAACAGGTAGATCATCATCGGTTGCAAAATATAAATAGGCAGCGAAGCAATGATGCCCAACAAACAATGTAAAGCAACGCTCCAAGATGAAGATGAAAAAATGCCGCAAAAAATGCCCAGCGCAATCGCCATGCTGAGCCCAAACGTCATCGATAATATCACCAATTGTAAGGTCTTTCGCAGCGCATTGCTGGTTTTAAAAACGCTCAAAAGAGTATAATTGGGGCGATAATACGAGGTCCCAAAGCTTCGCGTTTTAATGCACTGTTGGCAATAATTAAAGTATTGGATATAAAGCGGCTGATCTAAACCAAATTGTTTTTCTAACCTCTCTACATTGACCGCCGCGGCACTACCCACTAGGGCATCTTGTCGCGCACTAAAGGGAGAGCTCGGGGCAAGGCGCACTAAAAAAAATTGGACCGTAATGATGACCCATGTCCAAAGAATGACGATGAATAGGCGTCGAAAGATTTCTTTTAGCATTATTGAATCACACCTCTTGCCTTGTTTTCATAAATCACTCGCTGAGATTGATTTATGCGATTCACATGCGCCGTGAGACGGTCTTGAGATCTTTATATTGAACGCAACATTTCCAATTTTCAAGTCTATTTTTCATTTTTCATTGAATTGGTGAAAAGAAATTTTCTCCCCTTCTGTGATAAGGACATTTAAAAAATTTCATTCTCTCTTATAGATTTTGCAAAATAGGAAAAAATTCATTCAGCATTTTGGCATAAACCATTCGCTTAAAAGGCACAATTTCTCGTAAAGGATACCAATAACTGACCCACTGCCATGCATCAAATTCCGGATGGTGCCCTTGATCCTGGTGATCCAAACAAATCGCACTGGTGTCCGCTTGCAAATAAAGTAAAAACCATTTTTGCTTTTGCCCCACAAAATGTTCCGATCCGAGTGGGCTTCGTCTTAAAAATTGAGGGGGCAATCGATAATATAACCACTCCTGACTCTGAGCCAGCCGTTTAACGTGATGTTTTTCTAGGCCCAATTCTTCTTTCAGTTCTCGATACATCGCCTCTACTGTCGTTTCTCCATATTCAATTCCCCCTTGAGGAAATTGCCATGAAATATGAGAATATCGCCGACATAATAGCAGCTCTTTTTTTTTATTGCAGACCACAATTCCAACGTTTGGACGAAATCCAAAGTTATCCAATTGAGGAGGGGAATCACTTTTTGGATTTAAGATGACTGGCTCATTTTCCAATCGTGTCGTCATAATCGGCGCCCAAAAATAGATGGTTTTAATCTGATAATTGCTTAATAAAAATTTTCAATCTTTAAGCAATGTTATAAAATAAGTTATTGTAACGATTTCTGAAGGCGATGTCTCTTGCCTAAAGAATGATTTTCTCAAATAAAGATGATTCTGATGAACGCGCTTTGCTTTAAAAATTCTCATGAGTTGCTGCAGTATGCTTATCACACCTTATCTGGTCAATCCGTTTGGAGCATCGTTCAAGCCCAATTTCCTCACAAAGATTTTTCACGATGGGAGAGCTGGCAACGAGAAAAAGGCTGCATTGGACAGAGCATTGATCGTTTTTTAGGAGTCAAATCACGTTGCTGTGATATTGATTTTCCCGAACTAGGCGTTGAAGTCAAAACGCTTCCTCTCACTGCTCAATTTTTACCGGCTGAAAGTACGTTTATCGCTTGGGCACCGCTGCGCGCCAATCAATCGTTGCGATGGGAAGACTCGTCCGTTTTTCGAAAGATGAAAAACATTTTGTGGATTCCCTTTTTAAAACCATCCAAAACCAATTTTAAAACGGTCCCCTTTACCATTCCTTTTCTTTGGACAGCGGGACAAGAAACGCTAAACATTGTGAAAACAGATTGGCAACAGTTGAGTTATGAAATTTTAATGGGAAGAAGCTCAAAAATCAGTGCTCATCTGGGAGAATATATTCAACTGCGCCCCAAAGGCAAAAATCATTGCGCCAAAACATGGGGATATGATGAATTTGGAGCACTTCAAAAAGCGCGCCCCAAAGCATTTTATCTTCGACGAGAAGTCACGCGACACCTGCTTCAAAAAGCGCTGGCCCAAAACACTCTTGAATCTTTCCAATTTTAAAAATGGTGCCGGCAATAGGAATTGAACCTACGACCTACTGGTTACGAATCAGTTGCTCTACCGCTGAGCTATGCCGGCTTCAATGTGCAGCCCCAACGAAAAAATGCCTCAATGGAATAAATAATGGGATGGATTCGAAGTCTATTCAGAATAACGTGTCCTACAGACAAACTCAAGTCCTTCCCTACTTAGGCGATTGAAAAACTTCTTAAACTTTCTCTCTAAAATTTTGCAAAAAATGAAAAACTTTGTATTCTTAAGAGTAAAAAATGAATTTATTGGTAAAATATTCGAGCGCATTAGATGATTTTCCCACTTTCTGGGCCTTAAAGAGGATATTTTCGATTTAAGATTAAAAATGAGCGATCGATTCCTCTTTTTTGTTTTTAATAAGGACAGGGGCTATGACCCACGTGAATGTTACCCTTTCTCATGCCTCAGCTCCAACGTTATGGATTGGATTGGGCAATCCTGGGGCTGAATATGCGCGCAGTCGACATAACTATGGAAAAATGGCCGTAGAGCTCTTTAGACATGCTCTCCATGGCCCCAATTGGACAAAAAAAAGCAACATTGCCAAACTATGCCCTCTCTTTCCAGAATCCAGCACTCCCCTGCTGCTGGCGCTTTCGGAAAGCTATATGAATCTTTCAGGAACTGCCGTTGAGCGCTTGCTCGTTTTGTCTAAAGCATCGCCGGCGCAATTAATGGTGGTTCATGATGATTTAGATCTGCCTGTTGGAAAGATTCAATTGAAATTTTCAGGCGGATGCGCGGGACATAATGGATTAAAGCATATTTGCCAATGCTTAAAAACTCCTGATTTTTGGCGCCTTCGCATTGGAATCTCTAGGCCTGTTGATCGCAATGCCGTCGTTTCCTATGTTCTCGCAGCGCCCTCATTGCTCGAGCATCGCCAGATCATTTCTGCTTTAGAGCAATTTTTTGAAACAACGTTAAATCCTTGGATGAGAACCCGGCAATGGTTATAAAAAAATTTTCACTTCGACTTTCTCTCATTAAAAATGTTCACTTTCAGGGGAAGAAGAATTGACAAATGTCTCTTATTTTGCTTTTAAATAAAACGTCTAGAACGTTTCATCATCCAATTCCTTGTCCCAAACGACTTTCAAGGTGACCACATTATGTTTTTATTCTCCTCTTTTCTCAATCAGCTCCCGCTGAGAAAAAAAACTCATCTGAAAATTTTTGGATTGCTTGGATTGCATTGGCTGATGTACAAAGCGTTGAGTCTTTCTAGTGTTGTGCGCTGGGGGCATCTGGGAAGGATTGTAAAAATTTTTTCTATTTTTAAATCGATTCCGCCCATTTTTTTATTCTTTTTATCGCTTGGTGTTTTAAAATTTCTGCAAATTATGATTTTAGAAGAGCCTCAATCAAGAAAAAAAATGCTCTATTTTCTTTGCTCTGTCCCGGTTTTTATCTTATTGCATTCTGATGTTGCCTCGCTCCCTCAAATGTCACTGAGATATTGGACAAACGCTCTTGTCAATTCGTCCACCATATACGGTCTTGTATTGATGTTAGCCCTCTATCTTTTTGCCTGGATTCGCCAATATCAAACCCATATGTCTCGAATTTTTTCTCAACGCATGGACGCTCAACTGATTGAATTTTTTATATTTCAAGCGCTCATTATCAGTCTCATTGGATGGTTGCTGCTCATTCCTCCAATGGGTCAAAAAGCTTATTATTTGTATTTGTGTCAAATCTTTCGCATAATTACTGCCTTTTTTTTGTTCAACACCTTTAAGCTTTTTCATTCGAGCTTTCATTTAGAAACCTGGCCGCATACGTTAAATTTGCTTATTCCAATGTATTACATGCTATGGTCTTTTTAAGCGATTTCAAAAATTATTGATGAAAAATGCTACAAATTTCCCAATTTGTGCTTAACTCAAATAAACTAGACTATTTTTTCATTTTCTTGGAGTGATTTATGAGTCCGTTCAATCTGCCAGCAGCCCATTCAAGAGCGCAACTTTTTAACCGCGCTTATTTGTTTTTAAGTTTAAATTGGGTCGTTTTTTTTCTCACCGCTTGGCTTTCTCTTTTAGAAATTATTCCAAGTCCTTACCGACTGAGCAGTGCGCTTGCTATTGGCTTGAACGCCTCGAATGAGGCAATGAGTGGGTTGATGCTCATGCTCTTGACCATTGGGCTCTGCGTTTTAAGCTATTACTTGAACCGGCAGATTCAGCACAATGCCTATCCTTTAAATTTATATGCGATGCTCGCCTTGGCGGCATTATTTGGATGGTCAACCTCCCCAATGATGGGATATTGTGTTGCCGCCAAACTCTTTCATTTCATTCCCCTTGCTTTTGCCGGTATGATCGGAATCATGTTGATAATGCATTTATTAAGCATTTTTGGTCCAAAATTGTCTATTAATGTGTCTGTCTTCTGGGCTCTGACAATAGGGCTGTCGTTGACTGCTTTCATTGCCAGTCTTTTTCAATGCGATGGCTTAGAAATTTTATGCAGTCTCTTATTGATTGGCGTCATTGGCATTTGGCAAGCGGCTTTTTTACAATACCTTCGCCGATCCGAACTCATTTATACCGACAATTTAAATCAGGTTGCGGTTCAGTTGGCCACGATTATTTTTTCACATAGTTTAAATATCTTTCTCCGCCTCCTTCGCCTTCTTATCATTCTCAATGAGCGTTCAAATCGCTCTAAAAAACGATAAGGCTTCCCTTAAAAGCGCATAATCAAATGGTGTGCGCTTTTTTCTCTTTGGGGATTCAGACCCAATCGCATGCCTCTGATTAAGCCTTTTCAATAAAACAATTCAGATCTATTTTGCTGGACTCATCTTGAGAGGAGGGTAGAGAAGGTTTCAACCGCTTGTTACCGGATTTTCGAAAAAGTAAAAATTCCAATTGATCGCAACGCACGTCGACTAAGAAGTGATCGCCTTTTTCGAACTTTTTGGAAATCAATTCTTCTGAAATTGGCAGCTGGATCACTTGTTCTACCCATCGTGAAATCTGGCGACCATCTTTTCGAGCACCAGAGTGCTTAAATTGTTTAATGATCCATTGCCGAGCCCCCTGCGTGAATTGAAGTTTTAATCCGTGGCGATCTTTTAACCGAAGCGCCAGATCGCCTAAAGCATAATTTAAAATCTTCAACTCCACTGCTTCTGTAAGCGGCGCAAAGACTAAAATTCTATCGAGTCGGCTTCTAAATTCTGGGCTCAAGGTGTTTTTGACTTCTTTTAAGCTTTCAGAATTCGATGACTGCTTTTGAAATCCAATGGAAGTCTTTTCTAAGGCAGTGGCCCCAAGATTGCTGGTCATAATTAATAAGGTTTGAAAAAAAGATATTTTTCGGCCATTGGCATCCGTTAAGCTTCCGCCATCCATAATCTGCAAAAAAAGATTGAGAACATCGGGATGCGCTTTTTCAAGTTCATCGACTAAAATCAAAGTATTGGGGCGCTTTAATACGGCATCTGTCAATAATCCTCCGCGATCATTGCCAATATATCCTGGCGGCGCGCCCAGCAATCGACTGATGGTTTGCGGCTCAGCATATTCAGACATATCTAAACGCAACAGAGGAATTTCTAAAATATTGGCTACGGCCAGGGCAAAAGCCGTTTTTCCTGTCCCAGCAGCACCAGAAATGAGAATAGAGGCCATTGGTTTATTGTCTGGTCGCAATCCGCTTTTAGACAATTTTAATAGCGTTACCAATTCAGAAATGGCTTGATCTTGTCCAAAAATTCTGGCTTTCAATTTTTTTTCCAAGGAAGAGACAACGGCATTCACGGCATTTAAAGGCGTAAATTTACAATGTGTCGCAGCCAATTGTTCGATTAATTTCAAATCTTTAGCGCAAATTATTTTTTGTTTATTGCTTTTACGATTCATTTGAACAGACGATCCCAACTCATCCAATAGATCTAAGGCTTTATCGGGCATGGCGTGTCCAGAATTGACGCGAGAAGAGACATTCACAATGGATTCCAGAACCAAGTTCGAATACTTCACATTATGATGTGCTTCATAACGCGCTTGAACGCCTCTTAAAATTTTTAATGCATCTCCGGGCGTGGGCTCGGAGACAGGAATCAATTGAAATCGACGCGTCAATGCTTTATCTTTTTCAATGAAATGTTGATATTCCTGATAAGTGGTTGCCCCAATAATTCTGAGCTTTCCGGAGGTCATCAATGGTTTAAGCAAATTGGCCAAATCGACATTTCCTCCGGAAGAAGAGCCTGCGCCTACAATTAAATGCACTTCATCAATGGCAAGAATGCCTTTCTCTATTCGCTCCAATCGAGTGATCAACTGGCGAAAACGAAGCTCTAAATCTCCCCGGTATTTTGTCCCAGAAAGAAGCGCGGCAACATCTAAGGAATAAATTTTTGCAGATTTTAAAGCGCTGGTCACTTTCCCTTCAAAAATTTGACGGGCCAAGCCCTCAATGATGGCTGTTTTTCCCACCCCAGCTTCACCTACCAATAGCGGATTATTCTTTTTCCGACGACATAAAATTTGAGCAATCCGTTCTAATTCATCGCTTCGTCCAATCACTGGATCAAAGGATTTTGAAATGGTGGGATCGGTTAAATGCGTCAAACAACTGTCAATCGATTGCTCCGCTGCTTCTGAAGCTGAAGAGGCACTGGATTGCCGAGAAAAGCGAAATGCCGGCGGCGCTCCGTGAAAAGGATCCTGGAGCATAAAAAATCTAAAAATGCGCTTTTGAGTCACATTGCGCTTAGATAATACATGGTAAACAAAACTTTTGGGTTCAGATAACATGGCAATCAATATATGCCATCCTTCAATCAATAAGTAACCACTTGTTTTCCCCCAAAAAATGCCTTTTTCTAAAAGTTTTTGACAATTTTTAGAAAAATGACGTTCCCCAGCAGAAATTTTTTTTTTATCCCCTTGAGCTTTTTCTAAAAAATTCAAAAGCTCTCGTTTCATTGCTTCCAATGTATCGTTATGAATGCCCAAGGCATTCCATAATGGCGCATTGTCTAATAATAATGTATATAATAAATGTTCAGAGTAAATCTCTGCGTTGCCTAATTTTTCAGCATATTCTACGCAAAGTTTAAGAGAGTCCTGTAACGCGGGTGTAAACATCTCTCGATCCTTTTTTATCTAACGTTTAAAACGATCTCAGGGAAATTTTGAACGAAGACGCTTGATCACCCTTTGGAGGCAGAATCAGATCTTCCTTCAAAGCAGGTGCCACTACACTACTCTATGCCCACTGATTTTCTCGCAAACAGTAAAAACTTGTTCATTGCTCTGAAATAGAAACTGCAATAGAGTACGCCACAAGATTATCCTAACGGCGACAGGTACTTCTAGACAACTATAAGAGATAGCCCTTTCCTTCATAAAAAGGATAGTTCAATTTTGAACATTTTTCATGATTTTTGAAAATGAAGAAATAGAAACCTATTCCAAGAGGTTTCTTAGAAAAAAGCCTAAAACTGAGGCTAATATTGAATTGGTTGCGGGGGCTGGATTTGAACCAACGACCTCCGGGTTATGAGCCCGACGAGCTACCAAGCTGCTCCACCCCGCAACTCTAATATATCAATCTAATGATAAAAATGCAATGATTTTATAAAAAATTTAGGCAGCATGGGCGTTAAAAACGCCCTTTTTGCATTTCAGGGGAAAAGTGAGAGATTAAAAATTCTTCAAAAAAAGAGACTTTTTGTAATGGATTGGAAAATATTTTTTGCAGCGTGGTTTCGCTGGCTATAAGCATTGCCCGCCGTTTAGCGCGCGTCAAGGCAGTATAGAGCCATTGAATTGAAGGCGGTGCGCTATTTTCTGAAATTAAAATCAGGATTTCGTCAAATTCCGATCCTTGCGCTTTATGCCCGCTCATCACAAATGCCGGGGCAATTTCACCCTCTAAAAAAGAAGCCAAAGAAAAATAGTTGATCCTACTTTGCGCGTCTTCTTGAGGAAAACCAATAAAAGGCAACGGAATCGATTCCTCCCAATCCTGAAAGCCTTTAAGATCGCCTAGTCCAATTTGGCCATTAGAAAGGCCAAATTTTTTTAAATTTTTTAAGACCATCCATGGAATCCCTCTGCGCTGAGCATGAGAAGAGATTGACCACACCTGCTGAGCCAACAGGGCAATAATGTTCCGATTGAGCGCATGAGTGCCCAAGGGGCCTTCATTGGTCGGTACTAGGACTCTAAATTTAGAAAATTCTGTCCAACTCTCTTCTAAATTCGGCATTTTTGCTTTGAGTGTCTGAAAATAAGGGGTATATTTTTCTAAAATCATCGATTGAATCGTTTTCTCAGACCATTCTCTGATCCAGCAAAAGGATGAATCACTGTTTTGAGAGTGAATCAGCACTTGCGCGAAATTTTTCTCTCGCATCGCTGTGGTCACTTGCGCTAAAAGAGTTTCTCCAGAAAACCGATGCGTTTGATTGAGCTCCCAAATATAAGGCGCTAGCGCTCGCGATGGTTGCGCGCTGGAATGCGCCGTGATTGTTTGAAAAATTCCGCCTATCTCCACGGACGGCAATTGGTGGCCATCGCCGACTAAAAGAAGATGCGCTTGTTTGGGCATGCGCAACAGCAATTGATGCAACAGGGGAGTGGACAGCATTGACGCTTCATCCACGATAAGAAAAGTTAAAAGCAATGGCCGCGGCCGGGTCAATATCGGTCCTATAAAGGCTTGGGATTCATAAAGATTCAATAATTGATGCACGGTGCTCGCCCGCGCAAGGGCGTCTCTCACGCGAGGAGAGGGCAGGTGAGCAATCAAACTTTGGAGTCGTTGCGCAGCGCGCGCGGTGGGTGCAACCAATCGAATGCCCGCAAGAGCCTCTGGAAAAGTATGAACATATTCTTGAACCAATTTTGAAATCAACGTACTTTTTCCGCTTCCCGGCCCCCCGCAAAGAAAAATGCGCTGTTTGGAAATAAGCGCCGCTAATAATTTTTTAGGATCGTAAACATCCTTCATCCCATCGGCATTCTCTAAAGGCGCGATTGCGGGCCCTTCAAAGAGCCTCTTGAAGATCTCCCATTCCATCGAGCCCATCCCAAATAATCCAATGCGATGGGAAGAATAGAAAAATAATGCTCTTTTGTCTGGGTTGTTTGAACAAAAGGGTTGATTCTCCGCCCATTCAAACGATGGTATCGCATGGGAAGAGCCGACAATATGAAAAAAAATCTCTTGCCAGATCGGCGCCAATCGCTGAGGATTGAGGGTGTCAAATAAAAGGGCGCTTTGCCCCTTAAGTTGAGCATGAAAGAGACGCAACACGCACCAAATGCCTAGAGAGGTCAATTCAAATTGGTGTTGGCAGGCTTGAATGGCCTTCAGGCTCCATAGCGGCAATTCTTTTTCGACGATCAGCGTTTCGATGCTTTGGCAAGCCTGGGAAGGTAAAACCATTGAATGAAGGGAATGCGGCGATCCCCATGGCGTGTGATGCATCATGTTGAATGGTTTAACCCAAATAAATTTTTTAATTGCCCCACTTGCTGAGAGGAAAGTCGAGTCAACATGGTTGCCAGCGCTGACCCATCGGTGCCATGAAGCCAAGCCGCTCCTCGAATAAAATAGTAAATAGCGCCTCCGAAATGTTTCTCATAATCATAATCTTCTATCGTTGATTGGAGATGACGATCCAATGCCACAGTATAAAGTGCCGCTTGGACATCATATCGATGACGATCCATCACTGCCGACAGACGATCCCTGTGATAATCTTGCGCGCAATCGCCGAGCCAATTGGATTTATAATCCAATACATAATATTTTCCTTTCCATTGAAATACTAAATCTAAAAAACCTTGAATCCCGCCATAAAATAAAGGGAAAGAAAGATCACAATGATTGGGATGTAAGGGAAGGGATGAAAATCTCTGCAACGTTTTTTCCAATGTTTTTCCGCAAAAGGTCTTTGAAATGGAGAGCATAAATTTCATTTCTGCCACATATTCTCCACCCTTCAGTTGAGATAAACAACATCCTTCTGCCCATAATGGCATTTGAGCAATTTGATGCATCCATGCTTGAACCCAAATGCCCCAAGCGTCATCAATCGCATATTGCTTTAAGCACGCTTGAATGCACGGTAAAGAAAGTTCAGAAGAAAAATCCCAAGATTCTAAAATCTCATGCAGACATGAACCCGCTTGAGCGCCTTTAGAAAAGTGCACAATGGCTTCAGGCAAATCAGAAGGATCGTAAGGAATTGTAGGAGAAAATCGCTGACGAGGCGCGTTAAGGCCATCCCCAACTTCACACCATTGCTGATAAAGCGTTTTCTCTTCGGGACAGGAGAGTTGAGCATGCATCGCCTCTTCTTGAGCAATTTCTATCTCCTTTTTTTCCCGATCAGGGGATTCAGACGCGCCCTCCAATTCTTCAATCGGATCGTCTAATTCTGTTTTCCATGCATCGATAAAAGGAGATTTTACCGCATTGACAGGCGAATGCGTCATCTGGGAATAACTGCTGATCTTCCAAAAATCTGTCTTGGCCACGCATTGAGATAATACTTTTTTAACAGACAGACGGGAAGGCGGAAGAAATAGCAATGGGCGTTCAACGCTGTCAAGTTCCAATGCATGGTGTTTAATCGAAAGATTTTCATTAGTTTTTGTCAATTTTTCAAGACATTGGGCAAATTCTTGTATCGTGAGTGATTTGCCCGATTGGACCAAATAGCCGAGAGGAGACAAATGAGCATCTGTCATTGCTGTTTTTTTTGCTCCAAGATAAACAGGAGCAGCTCCCATAGAAAGATGTAAAGAAGCGCGCGTACTTGCCACATAGAATAGGCGCATTTGTTCTGAAAATTGCTCTTGAAATTGAGCATGAATGATCTGTTCTTCCTCTGAATTGGACCAATAGAGTTGCCCGGAAAGGGGATCATGAAAAAATCCATCATTTTTTCTTGCAATCGCGCTGGCAAACGGAATCCATACTATCGGATATTCGAGCCCTTTCGCTTTGAAAATACTGACAATTAATATTGTTCCGGCTTCTTTGGGTTGAGTTAAAAAGAATGTACTCATATTTTTAGAGGCTTTCTGCATCTCTTGCTCCAGCCACAAGAGCGTTTGATGGGCAGCGGTCCAACCCCACTTCTGATCGCATGTTATCACCCATTGCAGCGCTTGATGCAATGCCCGCATATTGTCATGATCACGCTGTTCACAATAAATCGTTTCATTGAGGTAAGAATGCGGCAGCAGCGCCAATATGGCAGAAAAAATTCCCTCTTTTTTCCACAGCGCTTGCCCGTTTAAGCAGGCCGTTTCAAAACGTTCCACGTCCTCTTCAATCGAATCCTTCGCCTTTTCTTGAAGCAGTTGACATTCTGCGACCACAGCGCGTCGCCACGATCCGTAAGGCTCATCCAATAATGCTAAAACCAGAGAATGCAGTTGTTTGACTCCGCGATGATGAAATAATGCGGTGGTATCCGAGCTATAAAATCCACGTAGTCCCATTTTTTTTAAAGCATTTTTGATGGCTTCTGCTTCTATCCAATTTTGAACCAATATGACAATATCCTCAGCAACTACTGCACGCGTGCTCTTCATGCCGTCGTGAGAGGTCTCAATAATGGCACTGCTCAGCCATCGGGCAATGTCTTGAGCGCAGATCTGCGCGATCCAGTGTCGATAACTGCTCTGCGTTAAGCGCGGTGGAGATCGATCGCTCTTTGGAGTATGAAAGGCTAAAGCAGACAAGGGCTGATTGTCCACCAAAATTTTCGTTTTTAGTGCATTGGGCGCGGAGATATTTAACGAAAGAGCCAATTCTTTTAAGACAAAGGGGCAAGCATTGGCGCGCCATAAACATTGCACGGCTTGCAATACTTCATCAGTGGCTCGATAATTGGTGGTCAATTGATAGTTAAAAGAGACTTTTTTCAGCAGCTTAAAGTATTCAAAAATATCTGCCCCTCTAAAGGCATAAATGGACTGTTTAGGATCTCCCACAAAAATCAGCTTGGCCCGAAAAGCCAAATTTTCAGGATCGTGGACAATTTTTTTAATGATATGCTGCTGCTGTCCATCCACATCTTGACACTCATCAATCATAAAGAGGCGATAGCGTTGAGCAAGCTTTTGAGAAAAATATTTCCCATGCTCGCCTTCTAACGCTTGGGCCAATTGATCAATTAAATCTTGAAAACTCCATTCTTGATCGCGATCTTTCCCCTCTCTTGCCTGAGATCTGCAGTGCATGAGCAGTGCATTTAAAAATGAAGCTCTCGGATCAAACCTTAAGGCCTGCGCAGTGAGCAACCATTCCCAAAGGCTTTTCAGCGGCATTGACGCCTCATTTGGACACAATTGAGTCGCTATCAATCGATTCAATTCCTCCTTTAATTTTCCCCAATCAATCGCTCCTTCCTCTTGATTTTGAGAAAGAAGGGACTCTATTTTACTGAGCCAAAGCGGCCAATGGCGAATGCCTTTTCGTGGAATCAACCGCGGTGAAGAGCGGAGCGCTTCTTCCCATTCTGCAAGAGTTTGCGCATAAAACATTGTTTTAAACGTTTCCAATGCTTTAATCCGTTGATGAAGCCTCTCCAAACATTCTTCACTGGAAAGAGCCCCCAAAATAGATAAATTTTTGCGCTCCATCAACTGAATTGCCGCAGATTGAAGCACCTCAACGTGAGGAAAGGTTTCTAAAAAGGCGCGTTGCCATAGGCGATCGGGATGAAGCAGTTGCTGGCTCCACCACTGAGCGCACTGACTTAAAAACTGACTCGAACCAGAAGAGAGATCTGAAAAAAAAGGCGCAATGGGCGTTTGAAAAAGAGATTCTTCTAACACCATTTTACAAAAACCATGCAATGTCGTAATCGGCGCGTCGTTTAATGCCCGTTGAGCCCTGCAAATGATGCCTAGACAATTTTCCCGATTCTCTAATGCCCATGACTGGAGAACGGTGGCTACTTCTTGACAGGGTTTAAATGCAGGATCACAAATGGCGGCACTGAAATGCGCCAATGCTCGAGAAAGACGTTGCCGCAACTCTTCTGCAGCCGCTACAGTAAAGGTAATTAAAACAATCTGAGCGGGATCTAAGGGAGAAAAGTCGGGTTCGCCGCCCAATAAAAATCGCAAATACAATACAATCAGAGTAAAGCTCTTTCCCGTTCCTGCAGAGGCTTCAATCACACACGGCGTTTGAACGCCTTCTCCCGCAATGTATGCGCCAATGCGCGCCTCTTTTTTTTCAATAACTGCTTCATGACCGGAAGAGGGCGTCAAAGCCTGATCGATTTCAAAAAAGGATTCAGATTCCCGATCCATACCGTGCACCGTCCTTATGCGTTAAATGGTGATACATAGGCGCTAAAACAGCACGCATCAGATTTTCCAGAGCGTTTAATTCAAAATGGCGATATGATCCCAACCACTCTCCTCCAGGGCGAGAAACTTCTCCTGCAGAATGAAATCCGCCATGATAAACAGCATCAAATGCCTTCCACGCCTTTTGAGAGGGCTGCTGCTGAAAATAATCGAGTTCGGTAGGGTGAACCGTTTGTGTTAACAAATGCTCTTCTTCTATAAACGTGCTCGTCCATGCTCCGGCGCTTTCAAGAAAGAAAGGCAGCGGCCTGAGCTGATTGTTTCTTAAAAGATGAACGTAACGATCCAGATGGGTTTGAGCCACGTTAGAGTCAATAGAACAAAATTCATAAAGATCACCGTTATATCCTAAAAGAGCAGAATCATTTTCCCCTGGATGCTGCACCGCATTTAACAAATGCAGCAGCCACGTTTGCAACAAATCGTTGACACGAACTGCCCCAAAGGCCATTTTAAAAATGCCTTTCTCTCCCCACTGCATGAGGCTTTGCCCATACAGCACATAGGTTTTTGAATCCATGCTTAACCAACGATCTTGACGCGTCACTCCCAGATCGCGAAGACGTTGATAAAGTTTTTGAAGCTGAGTGATTTCACTTTGAAAAAGAGAGTCCCCCCACAAATCATTGGCCAGCCAGCGCTCTCTTTGCAGCGATTGAAGGATCTCTTTTTCATCAATTTTCTCTCGCTTGTCCAAACCTGTTTTCTCTAACCATTGAAATAAATGCACGCGGCGGCGTTGCGCCAATCGGCGATTGCGCTGTTGATGCGAGAGAGGCACGTCGCGCACCATTTTCGGCGAATGCGCATTGTGGCGGTGGAGCCAATGAACGACTGGATTTGAAAAAAAAGCCATTAATTCAGTTAAAGCAATCGGCTCAAATGCCCCGTTTTGATCGCAGGGTGAAGCGCTCTCCTCCGTGAAATTTAATGTTTTTAATGATGGCGTGGCAGATCTTTCTGGAAGAAACCACAATTGCGCATAACTTTTCAATCCTGGCTTGTCGGAAAACGCTTGTGGATCAAAAGGAACAGGGGGTAAAGCAAATGCTCCTGAGTCCAAATTTTCAGGTAAATGCCAAAAAAAAGAGAGCAACTCTTTTAAAAGGGATGAAGGCGCATTCGAGGGGTCAGAGGAATCAATAAAGCTAAAATAAACACTTTTTTTAGCCATCAAACAGCGCTCTAAAAAATGCCCCTCATAAAGCAATGATTTTATTTCTTGCCGAGCATTTGAGAGCTCTTTTTCATAATGAAGGATGGCTCGATCGCAATAATTGCCTTGATTGGCGCCTAAGATTAAGCAATGCTCAAAATGAACGCCGCGAAATGCCGAGTAGGAGCTGCAACAGGGGATCGCATCTTTTAAGAGCGATTGTTGTTGCGTGAAGGCCTGCGGCAATTGCTTTTGAAGCCATCGCAAGAGGCCGCCATAGGTGATTTTAAGCTCTTCATCGCCATTTTGGAAAAGACTCTCCCTTCCAATCCAAGCATTCCATTGCGGCAACCATTGACGGCTGATCTCACTTCTCGGATCAAACCAATCATTGAACATTGTTTTTAAAAAACAATGCCATTGGCGAAACGATCGACTCTTTGAGATCTGCGCATGAAAATGGGCCCACTTTTCTATTAAAGTAAAGAAGTGATGGTGATAGAAGAAAAAATCAGCAGAGAGCAATGGACGCGCTCCAGAAAACCCTTCTCCCATACACTGGGCAGTGAAAGAGAGTAATTGTTCAAACAATTGCTCAAGAGGAAGTGCAAATTCTGTCCAAAAAACCCAATTTTCTAAACAATTTTGAATGAGATATTGAAATATTTGAGGATCTTCAAAAAATCCATTCCATCCCTCCAATCGATTAACCCCTTCAAACCATTGGGAAAGCGTCACCTTCGGTTTTTCAATTGTTTTTAAAAAATAAAAGAGCGCCTGTTGAATCTGAATGCGCGTGCGCCGCATTTGGCTCCAAGCCCCAATCTCTAATTTTGGCCCGATTTGAAAAGCATGAAAAACAGAACGCAAAATAGGGCCATATTTTTCGAGATCAGGAACCACAACACAAAAATCTCTGAGCCTTAATGTTGAATCTTGAGATAATTTTTCTAAAATCCAATCTTTCGCGCCTTCAACTTCGCGAAGAATGGAGGCAGCGCACCGGATCCGAAGGCTTTGATCTTCTGAATTAAAGGGATTCACTGGCCAGGCAGGATCTGAAGTAGATAGGACTCGTTTTTTTAAAAAATTTAAATGCGTTGAAATGCTGAAATCCCCTTTTTCTTCTTCGAAAAAAATTTCTCCGTCACTTGCTGCCCATTGTTCCAATTGCTTGCGTTGCTTTTGATGAACAGAAAGAAATTTTTTTCTAAAAATAGCGCGCTTGATATTGCAATCGACGCTGAAGTGATGGGGAAAAGGACTCAAATTCCATGCTAAAACGTGCAATGGTTCTATTTTTGCTAACCATTGGTAACACCATGCCTGAACCTCTGGTAAAACATCGCCAATCAACACCAGCAGGCTTGACGTCTGAGAAGGAGAAGCAACGACATTTTCTGTAAATTTTAAAAGACCCAAGGGAGTGGCTGTGACCAAATCTTTCCATCCCACTTGCTCTACAAGCTTTCGCCATAAAATCGCTTGCCAGCTTTGACCGTCTTTTGTCAGCATCGGCGATTCAACCCATTGCACCAATCGAATGGGATCAGATTCCATTTCCTCAATAAGCCAGTGGGCAAATGAGCTTGCTAACTCTAATTGACGCGCAGAAACGCCTGTGCCCTGCTCCAAATCGGTTAAAAGGTAGCTTTTAAGATCATTCGGAATATCATCAGTCAATGCCTTTTGGCAAAATCGCATTACTGCCTGCATGAGACGCGCATGAACCGCTTGACGATCCCAACGCGGCATCGGAAAGCCAGGGTGTAAACGCCCCAGTAAATCTTCTATCGGTGAACGATAGTGCACATTGGCCAAAACGTTTCCCACATGCATTAATTGCTGTTCAATCCAACCCTTTAAATTCAGGGGAGATAAAACAATAGAGATGGCCTGTAAAGGATCTTTTCTCTGTTTGATCCATGCAGCCATTGCCTCTATTAATGGGTCTAATTCTCTATAACAATGAATGCGGACCATGAAAAACATCCTTGTCCTGCATTAAAGGCTCTTCAACGCTCGGTAAGCACTGAACACTGCCTCCATTTTTAATGTTCAATGAAATGATCTCCTTAAAAATAGGCTCTGTGTTGATGCAGAGAAATCTCAAAAAATTCTTTTTAAGTGTAGCCTAAGATCATGGAAATGTTGAATATTTTTGCCAAATATCTGATAAATTCTACAATTATACAGCAATGGGAGCGCGAATTCCCGGATAAGGGTCATAATCGAGCAAATGAATGTCTTTTGCTTGGTAGTCATGGATAGAGGCCGCTTTGTCTAATTTTAAATGCGGCAAGGGGCGCGGCGTCCTTTGAAGCTGGATCTTCACTTGTTCCAAATGATTATGATAAATATGAATATCTCCACCAGTCCAAATAAATTCTCCGACCGCGTAATCCAATTGTTGAGCAATCATATGAACCAGCAGCGAATAGCTTGCAATATTAAAAGGAACCCCTA
This sequence comes from Androctonus mauritanicus, assembly GCA_011317285.2. Classification (NCBI taxonomy): domain Eukaryota; kingdom Metazoa; phylum Arthropoda; class Arachnida; order Scorpiones; family Buthidae; genus Androctonus; species Androctonus mauritanicus. Next base: position 80,943 of record WUQG02122124.1, on the reverse strand, counting down.
AAAACAGATCGCAGGAGCGTTGATAGAGTTGACAAGAGAGCGTTCGATCATTGACATAAAATTGAAAAAGGAGATGACATGGCGGCAAAGCCATTTTAGACAGCTCTCCCACGTTCCAAGCAGAAACAATGTGACGTCGTGAATTCGGATCCAATCGCAGACGCTCAAGCAAGTGAGAAATTTGATCAATTTCTCCCTCTGCACTTTTCCAAGCTCTCCACTGCTGACCATAAACTGGACCTAAATTTCCCTGATCATCCGCCCAGGCATTCCAAATCGACACATTGTTTTCTTGAAGATAACGAATGTTTGTTTGCCCACTTAAAAACCATAACAGTTCATGAACAATTGAATGAAAATGACATTTTTTGGTCGTCACTAAAGGAAAACCCGCTTTAAGATTAAAGCGCATTTGATAAGCAAAAATCGATCGCGTGCCAACGCCCGTCCGATCCAATCGATTTGAACCCTCATTTAAAACTTTTTCAAGCAATTGAAGATAATTTTTCATTGAGATTCTCTCCGTTTTAATGGCATTGAGTTGTTTCTATTATGCAACGTTTTTGAGCGTTTTAGAGATTAAAAAATTTTCTTTCCATCTTTTCCCTAGGAATGAACCTTCCAATCCAACCCCACATCACCCTTTGGAAAAAGGGATAAAAATAAAAACAACCTGAATCTTTCCCTAAAAAACCGATTGCATCACACGAACGCGGCGCTCTTTTACAGCGCTATTGCTTGCATCAACATTAAAATAACGCTAAACTGCTGCTGTTGAATTCAAAAAATTTGATCAATTTTTCAATTGCATTTGATGTGCGTCCGTAGCTCAGTTGGTTAGAGCACCACCTTGACATGGTGGGGGTCGGTGGTTCGAATCCACTCGGACGCACCAAACAATTATTGAGAAGCTTGCATTAACAACGGTGGTTATAGCTCAGTTGGTAGAGCCTCGGATTGTGGATCCGATGGTCGTGGGTTCGAGACCCACTAACCACCCCAAGTTCGCAAAAAGTTGCGAGGGTGGCGGAATTGGTAGACGCGCTGGCTTCAGGTGCCAGTGTCTTAGGATGTGAGGGTTCGAGTCCCTTCTCTCGCACCAATATTGACCTTTTACTTTTGAATGAGTGAACCGATCGAGCAATTTTCGGTGAGTAGCGCAGTTTGGTAGCGCAACTGGTTTGGGACCAGTAGGTCGGGGGTTCGAATCCCTCCTCACCGACCATTTTGATGGAAAACAACCATTATTTTTAGAAATTTTACCGACTTCTGTTGAAGCTCATGAACTTATTGAATCGTTCGGTGAGTGGCGCAGCTTGGTAGCGCAACTGGTTCGGGACCAGTAGGTCGTGGGTTCGAATCCCGCCTCACCGACCATTTCGAGGATTGTTGCCATGGCTATTGTCTTTGAAAAACAGGCCCACGTCCACAAAAGTAAAAAAATGTTACAGATAACAGAAAAAGCCTCTTATTGTTTTCCTTAACAATGAGAATGACACGCTTTTTTAGTCTATTCTTTTAGATTCTGAATAAACAACACTGATCACCGAGAGAGGAATAGTTCTCTTGGTGATCAGTGTTGTTTATCTCAGTGGCAACCAGTGAGAGGGCGATTGGCACCCTCTCCCTCGTCCATTCATTCTGCCCATAAACGCTGAGTTAAGGGGAGGTGGATTCTGTCAGTAAGGTTTTAATTCCTGAAATTGACGCTGCCAAATTCGCCGATTCTAAAGGCATCAGCAGTAATTTGCTATTTTTTGAAGCCCCAATTGTCTTCAGCGCTTCAGTATATTGCTCAGCAATTCTGAATTGCGCCGCAATATTTCCAGACTCGTTGATGGCTTGAGCAATCAAGCGAATGGATTGCGCTTGCATGTCTGATTGTCTCAATTGGGCTTCTGCTTGCGCAAAAGCGCGATATTTTTCAGCATCCGCTCGGCAAATCAATGCTTCTTTTTCCCCTTCTGCTTGAAGAATATTTGACGTTCTCTTTCCTTCTGCAGTTAAGATTTCAGCACGCTTGTACCGTTCTGCCTTCATTTGTTCACTCATCGCATCAATCAATTCTTTTGGTGGTGAAATGTCTCGAATTTCCACCCGAGTCGTTTTGATGCCCCACGGCTCAGTGGCATGGTTAATGACATTTAACAAGCGTGCATTGAGTAACTCTCGTTGAGATAAGGCTTCATCTAAATCCATACTCCCCAATACAGTTCGGACATTGGTCATCGCCAAATTCGTCACCGAATCCATATAATCTTCAACCCCATACACCGCTTTTTCCACACAAAATACTTGGACAAAACAAATAGCATCAATATTAACGCGGGCATTATCTTTTGAGATCACATCTTGGCGGGGAATGTGGAGGCAACATTCTCTTAAATTCATCCATGCAGACACTTCATCCACAAAAGGAATGATAAATGATAACCCTGGCTTTAGGGTTTCATGATATCGCCCAAAACGTTCTATGGTGCACCCCGTCCCTTGAGGAACAATGACAACACTTTTATATAGGGCAAACAACCCAAGCCCAATAATGAATAGTCCAATGACCCACGGCCAATAAATTCCCCCTGAAACCACTTTTGAAAAATCATCCATCGCACTTTTTCCTTATATTATTGATTTAATATTTTTAAATCAGAGAAAAACAATTATTGCAATTATAACTACTTTTTTCAATAAAAACACTTCTTTATCCCTTAAATTCTAAAATTTGTCGCAAAAAATTAAAGTTTTTTCCATCTCTTATTTTCACAATAAAAAAACGCCATCGAAGGTGGCAGTGCCATGCCTCCTTTTTTAATCTAGAGAAGAAGATAAAAAATAACTAGGAGAGAATATATTGTTTAACGGCTTTTAAAGCAGCGCCCTATTGTTATGTTGATGAAAATGCTTACAAATCTATAGATAAAAATGGAGCGGTCTTTTCTATTTTTGATGAAGGAATGTTCCATCTTTACCGACTGAGAAGATGCCTCATTAAAAGGGCGCTCACTGCTGATGCTTTAAATCCAATGCAATAGCGGCATTTTAACCATGGATTGCTCAAAATATTGAGCGTTTCTTACGAATAAAAAAATTAAAAAAGCGCTCTACCCATCTCAGTTCTTTTTCCTCCTCTTTGAAATCAGACTCTCTTTTTTCTTTAATCAATACCTCTTCAATCCGCGTTTTTATCTCTTCATAGGGACGATCAAAAAATAAGACCATCGCATCTTTGATCTGAGCAATGGGGCACAGTTCAAATTGGCCCTGCTGAATGGCTTGATAAATCTTTGCTGGCAAAACAATATCATGTTGATTTTCTTGGGGAAAAAGAACTTTAAAACAGCTTTTTTTCTCTTTAAATGCAACAGTTTGCGCTATTAATTCAAAAAAACCTTCAATTTTCTCACTGACTTTTCCAATGGCCTGAATTTTTCCAAACTGATCCATTGAACCCGTCACTGCGCAATCTTGTCGAAGGGGCCATTCAATCAAACTGCTCAATAAGCAGCAAAATCCCGCCACCGTTCCGCTATCGCCATCAAAAGAATCATAGGTTTGTTCTGCCACAAATGAAAACGCCATTGGAAAATGAGCCGGCATCTTAAAGAAAGAACGCAAATAAGCATAAAAAATAGCATTGCCTTTTTGATAAGTATTTCCACCCAGCCCAAATTTTGCGTCAATATCATTTAATTCTCCTTCAGATGAACTCAAATATTTAATGCAGCTCAATCGGAAGGGAAGAGCAAGAGGCGCTCTCAAGGGTTCGTTAGAAAAGGCCAATCCATGAATTTGTCCCACTTTTAATCCTGAAAAATTTAATTTGAGCGCGCCATCTACAAATTCTCTCTGCATCTCTTTTTTCCAAAAATCTCGGGTAAACTCATGCACTCTAAAAGCCTTCTGGAGCGCGCGTTGGCTCAGAAAGAACTGTTGATCGGGAGCAGAGGCTCCCCCCTCAGCAGCGGCTTTTATGGCTCTATTTAACGAGGCCAAACCCGCAGCATTGGAAGGCAAATGCTGTTGACTGCCACAAGCGCGCATGCCCTCCCAAATCAAATATTCAGAAACATCCTTGGAAAATGGGGCTAAATTTGGATAAAGGTCTTGATAATAATGAAAGAGATGACGAATCCATAATTCTTTTTTTCCTTCATGATCAACAAAGAGCGACGGCTCAAGCAGGGCATATAGACTCTTTCCCCAATAGGGGTTATCTTCTTTAAACGTTTCAATTTCATGATGATTGCCGATTAAAATAACTTTTAAGGAAAGAGGCATTTTCGGAAAATAAAGAGAAGGCAATCCTTTTCGGGCATGCAACTCCATTAAAGTGCCCCATCGTTCATAGCCACTGCATAGGATCTGAAAAAGTGCTTTTGCAATATTGGGTTGCTTGGAAAGAATGCGCAGTGGCAAAAGCAATAGCCCGCCATGCGCCAGATGAAGATGACCAAAACGTAAAAAAGGCCCTTCTAGCTCTTCATAAATGTGTCCGATCCATTCATATTCACACTCGGAAAGCGAAGAAAATAATGCTGGCGTTGGGGAAATAAAAGAATCATACGAAAATTTTCGCTTGAGCATTGATTGATAGGCGCAACGCTTTTCTAAATCTTCGCGACGATCCAAATCAATATGTGTGGCGATTTCTGAAAATCGACTCTGTTTGAGAACCCACGCCAAATAGTGAATCAGGCCTTGATCTTGCGCGCGTCCAACATCAATAAACAAGGTGTCATAAAGAGAAGGCGTTTGCAAAAATTGTTCTAAAGCTGCAATCATTCGAGGATGAATGGCTGCCACATCCTGCTGAATCGGCGTTTTAAACGCTAATGTATCCTTGTTTAGGCGGTGTGGTGTGCTGCGTGGGGACTTGGATGGAGTAAATTGCATAAGTATCCTACTTGAAGGGGGACTCACCCGATATTTCATAAAGACGGCCTCTTTGGCACATAAGATCCAATCTTATCAAAAAATGTGTCTGTTTGAGTATGCGCACGGCAACTGCTATGGTGTCATTAACATCACTGTTGATTGGATGTCATTAAAACATTTCACTTTTCTATTTTGAGTAACCTTTTATGACCAAATATGTTCAATTAGATTATTTAGAAAGCGGATGGAAACACTCCTACCTTTTAAAGCGACATCAAGAAGGAGAGTGGATCACGCGTTATCCCAATGGAGCTCAACATCGCCAAGCGATGGCTTTGCTAGAAGATTCTAAAAATTTTCTTAAGCCGCCACAAATGAATGCCTGGATTGAACAACATCTCAATCCTGATTTATGCACTCGGCTCAACCAAGCCCTGAGAGCGCGACGCAAGCGATATTTTGATAGAGAAAACTTTAGCGAGCATAAAAAATCAATTGATTTGACTCATAAAGCTTGGGTGCTGCTTTCTGAATATAAAGAAAAAAACCACTTAGCAACGCTTTCTCAAGCGCTCATCCATCTCTTAGAGCATCACCTCGCTTTAAATCCCTCTATCAATTCACACTCCTTTAAGGATGACAAATAAAAAATCCCGGCATCCTTTTAAAAGAAAGGATGAGGGGTTAATTATTGCCACGCTTCATTAATGCAAAAAATTCTTCGTTCGATTTGGTTAATGCTAATTTGCTCAATAAAAATTCCATCGCATCCACTTCTCCCATCGGCTGGAGAAGTTTTCGAAGAATCCATAATTTTTGAATTTCCTCTGATGTCGTCAATAATTCTTCTCTTCGCGTGCCGGAACGATTATAGTCAATGGCCGGGAAAATTCTTTTTTCAGCCAATTTTCGACTCAAATGCAATTCCATATTTCCAGTCCCTTTAAATTCTTCATAGACCACCTCATCCAGTTTCGATCCTGTGTCGATTAAAGCTGTCGCCAAAATGGTTAAACTTCCTCCTTCTTCCACATTTCTTGCGGCTCCAAAAAAGCGTTTGGGACGTTGAAGCGCATTGGCATCCATTCCCCCCGTTAGCACTTTGCCAGAGGTGGGCACGACGGTATTATAAGCTCTGGCCAAACGCGTAATCGAATCTAAAAAAATAACCACATCTTTTTTATGCTCCACCAATCGCTTCGCTTGCTCAAGCACCATTTCAGCCACTTGAACGTGCCGAGCAGCAGGCTCATCAAACGTAGACGCAATAACCGTGCCTTTAACTAATCGACGCATTTCCGTCACTTCTTCTGGGCGTTCATCAATTAACAGCATAATAATGACCACCTCAGGATGATTATGAGCAATATTTTCCGCCAATTTTTGAAGTAAAATAGTCTTTCCTGCTTTGGGAGGGGCAACGATTAATCCACGCTGGCCACGTCCAATAGGAGACGCCAACTCTAAAACGCGCGCCGTTAAATCTTCGGTCGATCCATTATTTCGGCACAATTGAAATCTCTCTTCAGCATGAAGAGGTGTTAAATTTTCAAATAAAATCTTATTCTTTGCAGCATCTGGACGATCGAAATTCAGTTCATTCACTTTAAGCAAAGCAAAATAACGCTCTCCTTCTTTAGGAGGACGAATTTTTCCAGAAATGGTGTCTCCTGTGCGCAAATTAAGGCGACGAATTTGGCTGTGAGAAACATACAGATCGTCTGGGCCACCGAGATAAGAACATTCTGGTGTTCGTAAAAACCCAAACCCTTCAGGTAAAATTTCTAAAACCCCATCTCCAAAAATGTCTTCGCCAGATTTGGCATGTTGCTTAAGCAACGCAAAAATAATATCTTGTTTGCGCATCCGTGCAAGATTTGAAATCCCCATTGCCTCACCAAGTTTAATTAAATCGACAACAGAGCTATGTTTTAATTCGGTTAAGTTCATAATAAATCAACACTTAAAAAATGAAAAAGAGACAAGTCATCAGGGGCAATCGTCGAACGGTTAATGAAAGCATTCATTCTGCTCTCGCCTTTTGGACTTGACAGATAAAAGAGAATGGAAATGGAATGAAAAATAATGATTCAATCAACCTAAACAGGCTGCTCAATAAATTCTTTGAGTTGAGAAGGAGTCATCACTGCCACGCGTTGCGCTATGAGCTGCCCATTTTTAAAGAGTAAAAAAGAAGGCAGCGCTTTTATTTGGAAGCGTTGAGCCAACTGCGGACATTTTTCAACATCAATACATCCAATTTTTAATCGGGCAAACCATTCTGTCCCAATCGTTCGAAGGACGGGCTCCATTCGTTTGCACGGACCACACCATGAGGCTGAAAACCAAGCCAATACAAGACGATGTTCTTCATTTAAAAAGGCATCAAATTCTGTATCAGTCAGGGTTGAAATAATATTTTCTTGAATCATCGCTAAGATTCCTTATTTTATTTTAATTTTTGATGGCAAAAGAGGGTTGAAAAATAACAATATTTTCATGGAAATTCAATGATGCACCCTGCAGACGCAATAATTTGCGATTTTAGGGCATAGAACACTGTTCTAAATTTTTTCGCAGTTGACTCAGATATTTGTGGGCAATTCCTGTGCGGGCATGATGCAAGGTTTCTGGCAAAACTTTCAAAATGGAGAGATGCTTTTCTGAAATTTCTTTTAAGAACATACTGGGCTCTCCAACGCAATGACGGCGCTGTTTGGTGCGACTCATGGCATAGGTCAATGTCAATTTCGAGCGTGCGCGAGTAATGCCCACATAAAAGAGCCGGCGCTCTTCTTGAATCTGCCATTCATTTATTGCACTTCGATGCGGCAGTATACCTTGTTCTAGGCCGCAAAGGTAGAGAGAATCAAATTCTAATCCTTTGCTCGCATGAACCGTCATCAAAAATATGGGCGGCTCTCCTTTGGACAAAACATCTGCAGGTTCTGAATAAAGAGCCTGAAGTTTATTTAACGCTAAAGTAAAGTTTCCTCCCGGACATTCCTGAGTCTTAGAATATTTTAATTGACTTAAAAACAAAGCACAAATTTTATGAAGACGTTTTCGACGAACAAAGAAAAATTTTTCTGAAACGCCTTGAGAAAAATGAAGTTCTAAATTAAGTTCAGCGATGAGACTTGTGAGATATTTGCCCCAATCTGCATCATGATTTCGTTCTAAAGCCCAAATTTTTTTTTGATGTTCATTGATCCACTGCGTCAACCGTTCAACAGCGCATTGCTCATTGCGTTTCAGCGTGCACAAAAAGCCAAAGGAGACTAAGGTATCCCAATAACTTTTTTGATGATGCCCAGCCCATTGAGCAATCTTTTGCAACGTACTGGCTCCGATGCCTCGTTTGGGCACGTTAATAATGCGCAAAAGACTGGCATCCGATTCCAAATCACTTAAAATCGTCCAATAATCTACCAATAGCCGCGGCTCTGCTTTATCCAGAAACTCCTCTTGGCCAATCACCGTGCATTCTATTTTTTTTTCTTTCAACGCCTGCTGCAATAGTTGGGATTGGTGATGACTTCGATATAAAATGGCAATTTTTTTTGATGCACTCGCTGCCCGTTCTTTTTCAATTTCTTCTACAATCCAATCGGCTTCTGCTTCAGCGTCTGGAAGAGTGATCAATCGCACTGGCTCTCCTTGTCGATCGGAAGCGAGGATTTTTTCAAAAAGATGGGGATTATGCCCAATCACCTCATTGGCAATGTTTAAAATAGGCACCGAACATCGATAACTTTTTTCTAATTTTATGACTTTTAACCGCGGATAAGTGGTCATCACCTCTTCTAATAGGGCTGGGTGCGCCCCTCTCCAACCATAAATGGATTGATCATCATCGCCGACCACAGTAAATGGACGATTCCCAATCAAGCGTTGCGCAAATTGCCATTGGACGCGATTTGTATCTTGAAATTCATCAATCAATAGATAGTGATAATGCGCTTGCTCTTGCTCCAAACAGGCTGGATGCGTTGAAAGGAGTTCAAACGCCATTTGCATTAAATCATCAAAATCGACCCACCCAAAACGTTGCAAATGCGCTTGATATTGCTGATAAAGTTTTGCTGCAAATTTCTCTTCTTTACAAGCGCATTGATGCACTTTCTGACAACTCAACCCTTCATTTTTCCATAATGAAATTTTCGCACAGAGCTGCTCTTCAACATCCAATGACCAACGCTCTTGCCCATTTTGACCCAATAAAGTTTGAATAATATGTCGCTTATCCTGATCGCTGCAAAGAAGTAATCGACTCCGATCGCCCAAATACCGGCGATGTCGCCTCAAAATTGATAAAGCCGTGGCATGAAAAGTGCCCACAGTCACCTCCTTGACGGATAACTGACATTCTTTTCCAGCCACTTTCAAGCGCTGACGCAATTCATTGGCAGCGTGCTGAGTAAAAGTGATGGCCAAAATTTTATCAGCGGAGACCAGGTGATGGCGAATCAGATAAAGAATTTTTTCTAACAATACTCGGGTTTTTCCAGAGCCTGCCCCGGCTAAAATTAAGCTGGCGCCATCGGTATGGTGGACTGCAGCCTGTTGTTGCGCATTTAATAACGGTCTCATCATCAACACGTCCGTAAAAAATGGTGAAGTCCTTTTAAATCATTTGATTTAAATCAATAGAACAACTTCCAGAGACTTTTAATGCCGGTAAAAGCTCTAAAGAAATCGCGCATCCTGTGCTGAAAAGCCATTCTAAAACCACTTGCAATCGGTTGGAATTTCTTTCGATCATGACATTTTTCTCTTCCAATATTCCAGATAAGGGGAAATTGACCCCAACCCATAAGTTTATCCAATTATCCCAATCAATAATAATCAATTGTAACAGCAATTGATTCAAGTCTTTCATACAAGGCTGAATTAATTGAACATTGGGGCGGGCGAAAAAATGAGTGGCAAATTCCTCAATAGCATGTTCCACGCGCTCTAAGGGCACGAGTCCTCGAACAAAATCCCCTAAACTTCCAAGCAAGACAGTACCTAAAAAAGGCAATAAATTTTCGGAGGGGAAATTTAAAGGAGATTGAGACTCATTGAGACTAATCGAACATAAATTAACATGTACAATACTGCCTCTTTTTTTGGCAGAGATATTAAATGTGTTATTAGAAAATTGAATCACAAATGATTCAAAAGGCAATTGCTTTCCTCGGGCGTTGGGCAAGGCTTCTAACACCATATTCAATTGAATATTTTCTATTCCTTTTCCATGTGCACTTAATGTGGCTTCCTTCAGACTGATGGGAACTGTTGCAAAAGAGGCCTCTTCCGCCAATGGCTTCGCTTGCAGCTCTCCAAAAATCTCCAATTCTTCTATCTCCCCTAAAAGCTTAAATTTTCCAGAAAGAACGGCATCACATCCTGCAAAAAAAAGTTGAACGTCGGGAGTAAAATTTAATGTAAATTCCTCAAACGAAATTTGGGGGATTTTCCATGGATACTTTTCCTGATGATGCTGCTCTTGCGTGAGAAGCACTTGCTCATATAACTCCTCATCTGAATATCCGTCCTTTAAAAATATTTCTTCTTCAATAAATTCCGGGACACTTTTCTCAAAATTCATCGAGTTCAATGATATTTTTCCGGAATTGATTTGAAGATCTCCGGAAAGATTTAAACGTCCGATAGAAAACGTTGGATCGTCCGAAGGATGAAAATATCTAAAATTCAAAGAAGGATGAATATGCAAAGCACTGCTTTGCAATATCCGATAGGGTAAAAACTTGAGTTGGAGTCTAAACGGCGCTTGGCTGTTAAATTCTCCTGTCAATTCCCATGGAAAATTCTTTACCCGTTGTCCTTCGCATTGCAATGCTAGGCGTTGCTGAGTTTCGAGGTTGTTCGCATGGGCCATAAAGCGAAGGCGATCGGATGAAGGCACTCTCAGGCAAAAATCAATATCGGATAAACGTAGACCATATTCTCTTAATAAAAATGTTTGAAATAAGTTTTTGCCAAGGGTTCCTCCTATTTTAAATCCAGAGGAAAATTGTTCATTGCCTTGAATATTTATCACGCCCAATAGACGTTCCGACGGCGGTAAATCTTCAAATTGACGCGAAACCACTTGAGCAGTGAATTGAAATGGGGTGATCTGATCAAAAATTAAACGTCCATGGCTGGCAAGGGTCCAGTCATCGGTTTGTAATAAAAAACGCTCGCACTGAAAATGAGAGGGGGCGCTCTCTAAAGATTCTAAAAGCAGTTCATAATTTTGAGTTTCTAGATGCGTTTGAGAAAGAGTCAGTTGCATTTTAAAGGACCGACACGAGAATGTCGCCAAATTTTTACAATAACGTAAAGTCCGCAATTGATTCTCTAAAAAAACCAAAAACCATGCCATAATTTCTGGTTGAGACTGCTGAAGAACCTGCTGATACATCGCTTCAGGAATGATGCCTTGGTCTGATTGATTAATTTGAAGGGCGCCTTGACAATATTCGATCTGAAGATCGTTGAGTTCAAGGTGCGCAATCGTTAATTGTTTTTTTCCCATCACCACACAACAATCTTCAATCGAAACATTGGCCAGTTTTAATGCTGGCAGCAAAGAAGCGGCTTTAAATAATCGCCATTGCGGTTGCGCACCCAACGCTTGATTGTCGAACGCGAATAAAGAATTCAATCGATTATTTTCGGAGTTCACCACAATATTGGCATGTCGAATTGAAAATCCCCCGATAGATAGAGGCGATGGATAGCTCCAATGAACAGTCCAATCCAATTGAAGTTCAAGCTGATCGATTTTTATCGTTTTACTCTCCAATGAGGCGCCATAAAAGATGGCCCCAGAATAATCGGAAAATAATTCTATCTTCTCCGCATTCAAATAATAACCGAGGCTTAAGCAGGTGATCCATCGCCCCAATAACGTAAACAGAAGCAGATAGGGCAGCATCACCAAACACGAAAGGACTAAGGTTCCCCAGTATTGTCGAATAATCTGAGTTAAAGAACGGCTTCCTTTTGCAAACATTTGGGAAAAAATGCTATAAGCGATCTTCATAAATTATTGCTCTAATCTCAATCGAATAAACCACCCGTTCATTAATCCCTCTAATGCCCCATCCATCGAGATATTTCTGTGATTGGGAAGCGTTTTTCCAATATAAATGCCCAACCGACCGAGGGCTCCCAAATCAATCGACGAGCGAACCCCATAGGTTCCCAGCGATGCCTCTGCGCATAATGTCTGTTTTTGAAAGAAAATATTGAAAAAACTTTGAGAAAAAAATAATGAATTCCGAATAATAATGTTCGAAATTTTTTGAAAAAAATGGAAAAACATTAATGTGAGATCAACTCCATTGCGCGCACCATAACTTTTATCGGGATAGATTGGGGCCACCCCATCTAAATCATATCCAATAAGAAAATTTTCTCCGCCCGAAAAGCATCTAAATTTTGGATGAACTTTTTTAAAATTAACTGCAAAATTTGATAATATAAGCGTTTGGGCACGACATGACGCTTCAATTGGAAATAATTTTTGAAGGCTAGGCCATGGAAACAACCATTTCATCACAAAATTTCCACTGCTGCTGATCCAGCCCCCAGACAGGCCCGAATATTTTTCTTCCAATCCTCCTCGGTAAAAGTAGAGCCCTTTCAGATCCACGCTCGTCACCGAATATTCCCAACGTTCAAAAATTTTTTTTTGCACGCCTTTGAATAAATCGCGTTGTCCCAACATCACGCTAAACCACTTTCCTTTAAATTGTTCTTGCAAAGCATTAATTTGAGATTTCGAGGCGTTTTCGAGTTGGAGAATCTCCCCTGAAAATAAATTGCCTTTAAATTCCATACCGCCAAAGGGCTGACTGAGAATGACTTGAAATTGCCAATATTTTTCTAAAATATCGGTAGAAGTCACCCGATATGGAGACTCAATTTCACATCCATAAAGTCGTTTTTTCAAAGAAGGAGCATATTGCGCATTCAAATCGGCTCGGCGAATTGCATTGGAAAAAGGCAATTTAAATCGAGGCAAGGTATAATTCAAAGAAAGGGTATTGGGATAATAAAAGCGCTGATTTAAAAATATTTTGTCTCGCTGTAATAAATTTTTCCACCCCACATTGATTTCTAATTGATGACCCCACCGATTTAAGATAGGAAATTTAAAATCTACAAACAAGTTTACCCCAGAAGAAGGAGCCCATTCTCCGCTAAAAGAAAAAGGTTTAGACATTCTTGCCATGCACACCACTTGGATATTTTGAAAGGTTGGATCGTCTAAATCTGGTGTACTCAGGAATCGAACATCATCAAACCACCCCGTTTGCATCAGAGCCGTTCTAAATAGATCTTTCTTTTTAGATAAATACGCTTCTCCCCATACAAATGGCTGCAGCTCCTCTAGATGTCCTTTTTTCATGGGAATATTGGTATAGGTCACTTGCCCAAAATAAGCCCGAGGACCCGTTTCTATGCTAAAGATCCAAGCCGCTTTTCGACATTCTTCTGAATCTGGCTCGAAATAAATGTAGAGCTGTTTATTTTTAAAATGAGCGGTAAGATAGCCGTAATCAAAAAACTTTTTCAAAATTTGCGATTGAATACTGTCATAATTTCTATAAGATGCCGGCATATTCAAATTCTGGGCTACAAATTGATGCAATTCTTGTTCTAATTCTGGATCGATGAATGCCCCTCCAGGGATAATCCACAATTTATCCAAACGGGTCAGCTCTCCTAAAAAGACCTTTAAGCGAATGGTCGATAAGGCGAGGGCTTCCGAATTTTCTGCTTGTGCGATGTCGATCCATTCTTGGGCGCTTTCATCATAATATTCTTGTTCTAAGCGGGCAGAATAAAAGCCTTCTTTCTTTAAGAAATTTAATAACTCTTGGCAATAACGCACTTTATCTCTGGAATCTTCTAAGTAATTCTGCGCCGAGCTCTCAAAAAAGACTCCAGCCAATTCTTCAGGCAATCCCTCTACAGAATGAAAAGGCATTGTGTGCGCTGGAATTGAAGCCAAAAAAAACATCAACCATGCCAACCATTGGGGCCGATAACGTTTCAAAATATCGATGAGCAACATAATTCGCGCTCTTCCTTCTTATGTTCGTAATCAATGATGAGCAATAGCGCGCATCGCTAACTCTAATCAGAGACATTTTAATGGCTACAAGCCAATGGTCTCAAGGCTCTTTATTTTAAGTATAAATGATACTGCTTTATTTTTCTGAAATAAGCGGCTTTTTCAATTCAAGATCTTTCCATCACTGTAGCAAAATCTCAACCATTTCACTATGTGCTTTAAATCCGCCAGCTCAACAGAGGATGTTTCTAATCAATTTAAGGAAAATAAACAATGGTTGGAGTAACTTTTTTCGGACTTGAAATTTATTTGAACGCCTAACAATCATTCCTTCCCCAGAGGAGGATTGAAAAGAATCTTTCAAAAGTCTCTTGAAAAAAAACGGGGGTAAAATTGACTATTAAAAATCAGACGATTTTTTTAAAAATAAAATGAGATGACCATCTGTTGTATAATCAAATTTATACCGCAGTGTAAAACAAGCCATTATGAAAAGCAATCATCACTCCCAAGGCTTCATTCGGTATAAAAAGATTACTGTTATCAATGATTTATTACATTTCAGGAGTGTTGTTTGAAAACCCAATGGCTTTACGGCATCCATCCCGTCACTCAATGCATTGACAATCATCCTCATCGCATTAAGCAAGCACTCGTTCAAAATGCTCAAACGGCCCTCTCTTCACGGTTGAGCGATTTAATAAAAAAAATCAACGATCGGGGCATTCCTCTTCACTCCATTCGGGCTGAAAAGCTGCAACGGTTGGTTCAAGGCGCCAATCATCAAGGCATTGCGCTTGAAGTATTTAATGAACAAAGCATCAGCCTGCCATCGCTGCTCAAACAGTTGGAGTTTGTGATTGGTCCAAAATTATTGCTGGTATTAGATCGCATTCAGGATCCTCAAAATCTTGGATCCTGTTTTCGTTCAGCGCATGCAGCAGGCGCATCAGCAATCATCGCCACGCGTTGGCAATCAGCAGATCTCACCCCTTTGGCCCGCAAAATTTCATGCGGAGCCAGTGAGCAGCTTCCCTTTTTACAAGTCAGTAATTTGGCAGAGATTTTAAGAAAATTAAAAGAAAAAAACTTTTTGTGTATTGGATTAGATATCGCTGCTGAATACTCCCTCTATCAATTAGCGCAGTTTATCGATGTCAAACAAAATATTGCATTAATTTTAGGAAATGAAGAAATAGGAATTCGCCAGCATGTCTCAACGCAATGCGATCTGCTGGTTCGAATCCCCATGCATAGCGAAGCGGAATCATTAAATGTCGCCACTGCTGCAGCCATCGCTGCTTTTGAACTGCAACGACAACGTGAAGTATGGGCGAATTGAAAAAGAGAGAAAAGGCGGACATTTTTAAAAAGTCATTAACATTATCATGTCCTTAAAAATTATCTGGAATTAGACCACGCCAATCAATCAGTTGAAAATTCATATAATCTCAAAGGTTTTTCAGACTATATTTTGAGTGAAAAAAGAGAAGTAAAAACATTTTCTTTTACGTTGTGGGAAAAATTTTTCAACATGAACTAAAATTTGCAATGCCAAACGTTCCATTTTAAAAGGGCAGTGTAAAGAAAAATAGAAAAATGATATTTTTTTGACAAAAACTTTTAAAGCGTTTGAGCGATAACTGCATCTTTATTTTTTAAGGAGGATTTTAAGATGACTCTTAATCTACAAAATATTTCTCAAACCCCCATATTTCCTAATGAGAACATTTGTTCTTTTTCATCAAAATTTAAAATTCCAATCAGCATTGCTTTTTTAATCTCAACACTTTTTTCGAAACTCCATGCGACTGAGCATCGGCACTCCGTCTTTTCTTCATTGCTGCTCCATGATGATGCTGCCCCTTTCAATCTAAAAATTAATTTGCGTCATTTATTTACAAACCCTTTGCAGCTCTCTCAAAAATCTTCACAGCATTTTATCATGCAAAATTGGAAAAGAGGTTCTATAAAACTTTTATCTGGCCTCGCTCATTGCCTATTAAATAAGGGCTTATTATCTTTCATAAAAAATTTAGAAAGCCTTACTTGCTCCTCTCCAATAAACCAATCATCCCGAAAAAATCTGAGTAAATTATTCACTGAGAGAAGAAAGGAGCGCTGCAACCCTGCTCCTTCCGAAACGCATTGTTCAGAAATTCCCGAAGATTTCAAAGTAGATCAGTCTCAATTAGAACTTCGAGATTCTGAGGGCAATACACCATTATTGCGTGCTGTTTTAGGCAACAGAATGGATGCCGTCCAATGGTTAGTGGAAAATGGAGCAAATATTGATGCAACGAATAATGAAGGGAACTCCGCCTTGCATCTTTCTGCATCAAAAGAGAGCTCACTAGGAATTGCACGCTATTTAATCGACAATGGCACCCAATTGGAATTACAAAATCGTACCGGCGATACACCATTGCATTACGCTGCCTTAGTGAGAAACTCCAATTTTGCCCACCTCTTAATCGAAAAAGGAGCCAATGTGAACGCGGTTCAGGAGAGTGGTTGCACTGCCTTACATTTTGCTATAGCAGTCCACGCTATCGACATTGCTCGCGATTTAATTCACAATGGCGCCCAGTTAGAAGCAAGAGAGAAAACTGGACAGACTCCTTTATTTTTCGCTGTAAGATTCAATACCCTTGAAGGAGTTAAACTATTAGTTGAGAATGGCGCGGATGTTAATGCAAAAATCGGGGGTTAAATTAATTAGAAAAAACTTTTCAAACCCTTGAAAAAGACGCCAATACACTAACCTTCAAGTGATTTTTACTCAAAAGGATGTGATTTAGTTCCTTTAAATCGCATCCTTTTCTCAATGTTATCAATAGTTTCACATTATTTTTTAAAATTCATGATTCTGTCCCAAAAAGCGCTTAAAACTTTTAAAAAGGCTAATAGAGTAATTCTGATTCCATCCAATAAAAAATTTTTATATTTGCACTGACTAAGCCTTTGAAAACTGCGCTCTATGTTTGCTCATGAATGGATTGATATACGATGAATGAGCAATAAAGGGATTGATAAATGCACTATAATTGCAAGCTGTGTAGATTTCTATCATCATTTTTCCTTTTCGTTAATAACGTTTCTCTCAAAAATATACATTATTGCTTTGAAGATCATTTCTTTTTATTTGAAGGAGGATCCTGTGAATGCAATTGAATGAATATCTTTGAAAAATTACATTTTTAATTTTAGAATCTTTTTCTAGTTCTATCCCAAAAAACGAATAATAAAACATCTCCTGCAACTCATTTTCAATGGGAGGAAAATTTTTAAAAATGAACTAAAGTTTGAAATACTATCCGTTTAGTTTCAAAAGTAGTTTAGAAAATCAAACCACAGGTTTTTCTTTCTAAAAATTTTTAAATGATAGCATAATTATTTCATCTTTATTTCTTGAAAAGGATTTTCAAATGACGCTGAATAGACAACAGATTTCACAAACATCGCTTCTCCATTTACCTCATTGGAATATCTTTTTCCCTTCATCAAAATTTCAAACGACAATCAGCATGGCTGTTTTGGCCGCCACCCTTTTTTCAAAACTTCACGCTGCAGACTGTTTTCCTTCAACAATGCATCACTTGCCGCCTCTTTACTCGCAAAATTGCAGTTTTGCATCCTTCAATTTAAAAATTAATTGGCATTATCTTTTTACAGATCCCACGCACTTCTCTCGAAAAACCATATCTGTCATTCCAAATTGGAAAAAATATTCAGTGAAACTCGTGTGCAGTGTAGCGCATTGCTTCTTAAATAAAAGTTTATTGGCTTTTATAAAAAATTTAGAAAATTTTAGAGATCGAGCGCTGCTCAATAAACAATCGCCTCAAGAGATTTTGAAATCGTTTAACGAAACGCATAAGAATATTGGTAAAATAAATGCGAAATCAATGGATATTGAACAAAAAAATATTCAACATAGTGCTTATTTAAAATACGCTCAAGCGCGTTCTGAATTAAATAATCCTGGAAGAGAGTCTCAATTATTTATCGCGGCTAGAAATGGAAAATTGGAAGATCTCAAGTCATTAGTGAAGAAGGGGGCCAATATTCGTGCCACTGATACAGAGGGGCGCAATGTGCTTCATATCACTTCTCAAAAAGGTTTTACAGAACTTGTCCGTTATCTAGTCGACAATGGATCTCCATTAGAATTACAGGATAAAAACGGCCATACTCCATTACATTTAGCTGTTCTCTCTAACGCGCTCGATACCCTCAATTGCTTAATAGAGAAAGGCGCCAATATTCATGCGGCGGATCGATATGAGCGCACCGCCCTTCATATCGCTTCACAACAGGGCTCTACAGAAGTGACGAACGCTTTAATAAATCATGGCGCTCAATTAGAACTCCAAGACAATAACGGCCATACTCCATTACATTTAGCTGTCCTCTCTAATACCTTTAATATCGTCCAATTATTCGTCGAAAAAGGCAGCAATATTAATGCCGTTAATAAAAATAATCATACGGCTCTGCATTTGGCCTCACAACAAAAACTTTCTATAAAAATTACACGTTACCTCATATGTAATGGTGCTCAATTAGAACTTCAAGACAATAATGGTTATACTCCCTTACATTTTGCTGTCCTCTCTAATACCCTTGATATCGTCCAATTATTAATTGAAAAGGGAGTAAATATTAATTCTATTCGCAATGATGGCTGCACTGCATTACATCTTGCTTCACGAAGAGGATTTACAGAAATTGCGCGCTGTTTAGTGAACAATGGCGCGGATCTGGAAGTACAAGAATGCAATGGGTGCTCTTGCTTACATTACGCTGTCTTATCAAATGCCCTTGAAAGTGTGCAACTGCTCATTGAGCATGGAATAAAGATTAATACTGCTAATAAAAAGGAGTGCACTGCCCTACATATTGCTTCCCAAAGAGGTTTTACAAACATTGTTTGCTATTTAGTAGATCCTAGAACTTACTTAGAAATACCAGAAAATAGGGGCAAATCTTCATTTCATTTATTTTTTAAGCGACTGGACAAAATCGGCCTTCACGAGAGTTTAAAGATAAAAATTAGTGACTATTTATTAGACAATAGAGCGCATTTAGAATTACCTGATATCCAGGGGAATACCTCCCTCCATCTCGCTGCCCTCTCTGATACATTCGATATTGTCGAGTGTTTACTTAAGAAAGGCGCCAATATTCATGCCCGTAATAAAAAGGGCGCCACCGCCCTTCATATCACTGCAGAGCACGGTTTTACAAAAATTGCCAGGCACTTAATCTCTAATGGTATTTTACTCGATTTACCAGACATGGATGGCAATACACCGTTGCTCATTGCTGCTGCAAACAATCAGCTCGAAGTTGTAAGATTGTTAACTATGAAAGGGGCGAATATTCATGTCGCTTGTAAAGATGGGCGCACTTCGCGGGAGATTGCTTCTCAAGAAGAATTCACAGAAATTGCCAATTATTTGGCTCAAGAGGCTTTCCATTCGCATTAAAAGCTCATGAACGCTTCCTCTGCAGAAGTGACGTTAGAATAAAGATAAAATGCCACTCTCATGATATTCTCTAAAAAGAGAGTCATTCACAGTCCATAAGATCGTAATCATACTGTAAGGGTTAAACTCACGCTTTGCTGGCTCTTAAGAAAAAGGAATGTGCATGGGCTCAAAAACATTCATTGCAATAAAAAAGCCAATAAGTTGCCAGAAAACTAGCGGCAAGATTTAAAGATCAATCAATCTTCAGAAACTATTGATCTTCTTCAATCCCTTTCACGCCCATTGATCTATAAAATAGAGAATGCTTATGGAATTTCCCACTTTTTCAAAGGTGAAAAATAACGCTTTCTCTCTGGGAGAAAAAAGCATTCATTCAAATTTAAAAAATGATAAGATGACAATAAGCATGAATGGCGCTCTGCTACCGAGGCAATGCGAAATTTTAGGCAATCAAAGCTGAATATATACCCCTTCAAACGATTTTATCGCTGGAGGCGTTTTTTCATGAAATAACTATTTTTCTTTGCAGAACTCTTGGGCGGATTTGTGAGAGTCCAGAAGGTTTTTTTAACGATAAGATTATGAATAAATATGTCTATATGATGACGTGGGGCTGTCAAATGAATGAATATGACTCCTCTCGATTGCTCGATTTGCTCCAAACATCTCAAAAATTCTTTCCCACCCAAGATCCGAAAGAAGCGGATTTATTGATTTTAAATACATGCTCGATTCGTGAAAAAGCCCAAGAAAAACTGTTTCACCAACTCGGGCGATGGATGCATTACAAAAAAGAGTCTCAGCGTGGCGCGCCATATCCTTTAATTGCCGTTGGAGGGTGCGTGGCTGCTCAAGAACAAGAAGCATTACTCAAGCGCGCTCCCTATGTTGACATTATTTTTGGGCCTCAAACGTTCCACAGATTACCTGAAATGATCACGCAGCGAGTGACTTTGCCTCAAGAAGGAACAGTGATCGATGCCAGCAATGAGGATGTCGAAGAAAAATTCGATCATCTGCCATTTCAACAAAAAAGTGCCTTAGTGGCTTCCGTGACCATTATGGAAGGATGCGATAAATTTTGTTCCTATTGCATCGTGCCATACACTCGTGGCCCAGAAGTCTGTCGAACGCAACACAGCATTCAAGAAGAAGTGGCGCATTGTCTCTCCAAGGGTGCACGAGAAATTGTTTTGCTGGGACAAAATGTGAACGCCTGGCGGCAGCATTGTCCTAATGGGATCTCTTTACGCTTTTCAGATCTTTTGAGACATTTATGTCAATTCGAGGATTTAAAACGATTACGCTTTATTACCAGTCATCCCCTTGAAATGACAGACGATCTCATTGAAGTTTTTCGTGATGAACCTAAAATTGCCAGTTTACTTCACCTTCCGGTGCAAAGCGGGTCAGATTCCATTCTCGCAGCCATGCAACGCGGACATACCGCTAGCGATTATGAACAGTTGGTAAAAAAATTAAAGCAAGCCCGTCCCGATCTGCTATTAAGTTCTGATTTTATTGTCGGTTTTCCTGGAGAAACCGAACCCGATCTTCAAGCCACTTTACGGCTTTGCCAAGCGATTAAATTTGATATTTCTTATAGCTTTATCTATTCGCCGCGCCCTAAAACACCAGCGGCTCAATTGCCTGATTCTACGCCATTATCTGAGAAAAAATCGCGATTAAATCGGCTCCAAAAATGTTTAGCTAAAAACGTTCTTGAAAATACTAAAGAATTTCTTGGACGATTGGAATGGGTCTTAGTAGAATATGCGAAAGCGGAATCTCCCGATGAATATCGGGGGCGCACTTCTCAAAACCGATGGGTCTCTTTTAGGTCTAAAAACAATTGTATTGGAGAAATGATTCCGATTAAAATTACTCAAATCCAAGGAACGGGATTAATTGGAGAGCGCCAATGATCCATTCTTATGCCGCTCAGCCTCTCCATTGGGCTTTACGAAGAGCATCTGCTTTAAGAAAATTGACGCTTCAGTCGACCGAGTCCCTTTCTGCGCACCAGCAAATGCCTCTTTCTTTAGCCAAAATAAAACAAGTCATTCGCGCCACTCTAAATGTGATAGGAGTGACTCATTCTGTAGAAATGGCTCTCTCACTGGTTACAAAAAAAGAAATGCAATCACTGAATTATGAATTTCGCCAAAAAGATTCTCCCACTAATATCCTTTCTTTTTCAGAGATTGACGCGGATATGGCCGGCATGTGGCCTAAACGGCTAAAGTTTTTGGGAGAGCTGGTCATCTGTCCTGAGGTAATTATCAAGGAAGCCAAGATCTATGGTCTTCCTCTCTCTCATCGATGGCTTCATCTTTTAGTTCATGGAACCTTGCATCTTTTGGGATATGATCATGAAGAAGAGCATCAAAGAAAAGTGATGGAACAATTAGAAATTGATATTTTAACCCTATTTCATCTCTCCAATCCATATCTCATTGAAAAATCAATAGAGGCATAAAGGCTTCGACCATTATTATTCAACGCGTTTTAACTTTCATTATTTTGGTAATTTTCTATGCAAACATCTTTTTTAAATCTTCATTTTTATCCGGAAAAAATTTTAAAAACCGTTTGTGCCCCTGTGATGGAAATAACAGATGAAATTAAAACGTTTGCGAATGAAATGCTAAAAAAAATGTATGCGTCATCAGGGGTAGGATTAGCAGCGCCTCAAGTGGGACGCGCGCTACAAATCATCTGTATCGATGTTTCCGAAAATCAAACAGAGCCTCTTCAGCTCATCAATCCGAGAATTCTTGAAAAAGAAGGCGCAGTGGAAAGCACGGAAGGCTGCCTCTCCCTTCCTGGCCTTTACGTCACTATTGCTCGCGCTAAACGTATCCGCGTTTCAGCCCAAACTTTAGACGATTCAGTGATTTTTTGGGCCGACGATTTATTGTCGATCTGTCTTCAACATGAAATCGATCATTTATATGGAAAAACAATGCTGGATCATCTCTCTCCTTTTAAACGCGAGAGAGCTCTTGCAAAATTTCGAAAACTTCAAGCCTCCGCAGTCAAATCGGAGGGCACATGTCGGTAAAATTGAATCTCTGCTTTTGCGGCTCGAGTGAATTTTCAGTCCCTTTTTTAGATCATTTATCTCATCATCCAAAATTTTTACTTTCTAGTGTACTCACGCGTTGTGATCAAGCCGCTCATCGTGGAAAAAAAATCACTCCCAACCCAATAAAACGGCGTGCTTTAGAATTAAATCTGCCGATTCTTGAGCCAAAGAGTTTAATGTCAGCAAATTCTCAAGATCAACTGCGCCAATGGATTCATCACTTCAATATTGATGCCATCATTGTGGTCGCGTATGGCTTGATGATCCCTGCTTCTCTCTTAGCCCTTTGCCCATTGGGATGGCTAAACGTGCATGCCTCTTTATTGCCGCGTTGGCGAGGAGCTGCGCCAATCGCTCATGCAATCCTTGCTGGAGATCACGACGCTGGCATTTCCATTATGCAAATTAATGCCGGCTGTGATACTGGGGATTACCTGTTGCAACGCTCTTGTCCCATTGATTCCACTGATACAGCGGATTCTCTTGCTCAAAAACTGATTCCGTTGGGCATTCAAGCTTTAGAAGAGGCGTTAATAGATTTGTCTGGACCCAAGCTTTTACCGTGGATCGCTCAGTCTGAAGAGGGGGCAGTGTATGCGCAAAAGCTTTCAAAAATGGAAGCGGAAATTAATTGGAACGACTCTGCAGAGGCAATTGAACGTCAAGTGCGCGGCTACTATCCCTGGCCAATGGCTTGGTTTACTCATTCCAATGAACCGATTCGCCTTTTAAAGGCCGTCAAAATCTCCCCTGACGATCTCAATTTATTGCTGCCAAGCGGGGCCTCTGTTCTGCCGGGAACGATTTTAGCCAATCACCGGCAGGCCTGTATCATTCAAACGGGCGCGGGCGCGCTCGCCTGCCATCAATTTCAATTTCCCAATCATAAACCTCAATTTTGGCAAGATCTCCGCAATCAAGAAAGGTTAAAGCGTTGGATTTCTGGCTATTCTCTTCTTTAATTTTTTCCTCTCTCTTTTTCAGGGAGGCTTCCGCATCCTCCTTCGCTTTATTTTCTGACCATCAAAACCCTTTCTCTATTGCGCTTATCGTCTTTGAAATAAGCGTTAAGAGGAGGGTTCTGATTGGGATTGTTCTAAAAATGTCTTGAATTGTTCTAAATCAATGTGAGGAATATTAAATTTTTCTGCGCTCTTAATTTTTTGGAGCCCTGGTGCTTCTCCCACAATCAGATAATCCGTTCTTGCTGAAATGGTTTTGCTCACTTTTGCTCCCCATCGCTCAAAAAGGGCCTCCATCTCATTTCGCGTGAAATTTGGAAATTTTCCCGTAACAAGCACAGCTTTATCTTGAAAATAGGTCATTTTATGCCCCTTCTCTTTTTCTTCATCGGATTTTATTTTTTGTGAGAGCGCTTTGAATTGTAATCCTTCCGAAGAAATCAGCAATTCTTGAACCATCATGCGATTAGACTCTTGTGCAAAAAATTGTTGAAGATGGCGATGCGTGATTGGACCCAGTCCTTTAAAGGGAGTTGTTTGATTTAAAATCATCTCAATGCATTGCACTGAATGAGGCAGTTGAAAACTTAACAATGTCGCAAGACCTTCTCCAATTCCTGGAATTCCTATGGCGGATAAGAATTTGGAAAACGAGATCAGGCGGCTGCGTTGAATGGCTTCAACCAACTTTTGCGCTGCTTTCACTCCAAATCCCTCTAAATTTTCTAAATCTTTTTGATTGAATCTAAAAAGATCGATGGGTCGTAAATCTGAATATTTTTCTAAAAGTTTTTGAAGCGTTTTTTGAGATAGTCCTTGAATATCCAATCCTTCTTTAGAAACAAAATGAGTAAACCATGCCAGTTTTTGATGGGGGCAAAAAATAGTTCCTGGACAAAACACGCGTTTGTCTTCAGGGTTAATTAACAATAACGAATGACAACTGGGACAATGCGTTATAAAATTTATTTTTTTGGCTTCATTTTTTCGATCTTGAGAAACAACCGCTGTAATTTTCGGAATCACATCCCCGGCTCGACGAACAAATACCCGATCCCCCTCATAAAGATTTAATCGGTTCAACTGTTGAGCATTATGTAATGTCGCGCGGCGAATGATCACCCCTCCCACATTCACCGCTTCAAGCTCTGCAACAGGAGTAATGACCCCTGTGCGTCCAACAGAAAAACTGACGTGACGGAGAATTGTCTCTTTTTCTTGGGCAGGAAATTTATAGGCAATGGCCCATTTGGGCGCTCGAGAGGTAAACCCCAATTTTTCCTGATCAGAAAAATGGTTCACTTTAATGACCATTCCATCAATATCAAATCCCAAAGAGGGGCGCTTTGTCAGCATTTGCTCATAACAGAGATGCAATTGCGTTGCAGTGGTGCAAATGGGATGCATCGATAACAATGTAAAACCGCATCTTTTTAAATAGTCTAGGACGTCTTTTTGAGAGTGAATGGGTGTGGGCCGATCAGATGATTTAAATTTAATCACTCCCATCCCATACGGCGCAAATTGCAACCCCCGTTTTTTCGCTAAGGTTGGATCGAGCTGACGCAACGATCCCGAAGCAGCATTGCGAGGATTGGCAAACAGTTTTTCTCCTCGAGCCGCCAACTCATCATTTAAACGCCAAAATGCAGCTTCTGGCAAATAAATTTCTCCCCGAACTTCTAAAATTTCTGGAAGCGGTCGAATTGAAAGTTCTTGAGGAATGCCTTCTAATCCTCGAACGTGCTGCAATACCCACTCACCTTCAGTTCCATTGCCACGCGTTGCCGCTTGCTGCAGCACGCCCTGATGATAGACCAAATTAACAGCCAAACCATCAAATTTATATTCACAAAAAAATTCAATATTCCCTTTTCCTAAAAGATTGCTCACACGTTCCACAAATTTTTCCAATTCGGAGTGAGAGAAAATATTATCTAAAGAAAATAAGGGAGAAGGATGAATAAATTTGGAAAATCCAGGGCTTATTGCTGCTCCAACTTGGTGAGAAGGGCTTGTCGGATCTTTTTTCAATTGAGGATATTTTTCTTCAATCGCCAGAAGTTGTTGAAATTTTTCATCATACGTGGCATCACTGATCTCTGATTGATTGCCTTGATAATATTTTTGAGAATAATTCAGTAATTCTTCTTTTAATCCTTTCCATTGTTGAACAATATTTTCAGGAAGGGTTAATAATGAATCTGAATGCGCATTCGAAAAATCCAAGTCCACACCATCCTCCTTTTTGCATTCCACCCCTAATCTTTAGCGTTGATAAAGAAAAGGTCCCCTTTAGTCTAACAGAAGATATCTCCGTTAGAGAAGGTTGTTTCTTTTTATCCGAATGAATATGCAAATGTCGAAAAATTTTTAACCAAAAGCTTTCGGCTCCTCTCTTAAGAAAATGGGTTTAAAATCTTCATCAAAAATCAGGCTTTCTAAATGCTGATTTAAAAGGGTGACAATTTTTTCAAAATGCGATCGCAATATCTTTTTTTCATCGTCTGTTTGATAGGCTCCAAATAGTATGATTCCTTTCACTTGTTCTGAGGAAGAAGTATCTGCATCAAATATAAATGTGCCTGTTTTTATGTTATTGGCGATCATTACTTGCTCTTGAGGAAATAAAGAGTCACTCACACGTTGTAGATTCAGTGAGAGCTGCCCCATAACCGTTTTTTTCGATTCGAAGATTTGCGTGGATTGCAAAATTTTTTTAGCATTCCAGATCTCTGATTCTTTTGGATAAAGATGCCATTGAAGTATTTGGCGCCCTGGTTGCGAGGGCAGATATTCAATGTTGAATGCTCCAGAGGAGATAGGAGCGTGAGGTGGCGATGAAGAGCCAGAGGGCTGAATGGTCTGCTGTTGACCAGAAAGCACGTGTTCATTCGGCGAACTCTGCGAAAAAGTTTCCACAGGAGCCGAAGAATTCGGATCGGCGCCTTGATAATCAAAAATTTCATAATATTGCCCTAAAGGTTTTTTTTTCATCCATTGATTAATAATAGATGCCAATATGCCAAAACTGACCAACCAAATCATGATAGAAAACATGGATTTTCCTCTGCAAATGCAACGTTTTTAATGTTCAATGATTTTGATTATTCCGACTCATGTCCGAAAAAAGCAAGCCATAGAGCACATTCAATTGCCTTAGAAAAGGTTCAGCCGTCCTTTAATAGCCTTCTAATAATAATCCGCTCTGCGTTAATGGAGAATATTTTTGAAATAGCTTTTTTTGAACAAACCATTGTTTCAAATCGCGAACCATATCTGAATTTCCACAAATAAAAACGATATCGTGCTCAGGAGAAAAGTCCAATTCGGAGCAGAAGGGCTCCGCAGAGAAGAGCATGGTGGAGATTCTGCCAGCATAAAATGCGGTGAATCGATGCGCGTTTAAAGGCGCTAATGGTTTTAAAAACTCTCTGGCAGAAAGAGCTAATTTTGACATACTCTCCGCGCTTGTTACCGATAAAATGATTGAAAATTTTGGGGCATACTGTTGAATAAAACCGTGAAGCTCTTCTTTATACGCCAAATGCTCAAAATGACGCAACCCATGAATAAGAACGATCTTATCTGCTAATTGGTTGATTTTTCCCTGTCGTAAAAAAGAAAGATAAGGACTCAAGCCTGTTCCTGTAGAAATAAGATATAAATGACGGCATTTTTTTATTGTTTCCAGAGAAAAAAGCCCCATACAAGAATGGGAAATCCATACCGGCGTGCCCAGCGGTGCATGCAGTAATGCTTGACTGAAGATCCCATTGGCGCGCGCGGACATATAAAATTCATAAGGCTGCTGTGGCAAATTGACTAATGAAAGCGGACGAATTATTTTTCCCCTTTCCCCTTCAATCGCGAGCTGAGTAAATTGCCCTGGAGTAAATTGAGGAGAAATCAGATCAAACCCAATAGAAAAATCATTTCCTCCCCATTGTTTTCTCCATTGAAGAGCGCTGGCTTGCCAACGATCCTCTTCCCAATGAACGAAATCATGTGTCATGAACATTTCCTTTAAACTTATTTTTTATCATCACATTTAAATTATGCTCTTTTATCCTATAGCAACTGGAGAAAAGATCCATTATTTAGATAGATGCGCAAAAAAATGAGCACTTAAAATGAGGGAAAAAGAGGAAAATATTTTTTAATGGAGAGAAAATGATGCTTTTTCTCAGGATCATTCCGGCTTATTTTTGTGAGGGCATTGAATCAATTCCCATTTATCACAAGCCGTTAAACAGGAAGATTTAAAGGAAAGTTCGGAATCTGTGGTTGCTGTACATGATTTAAAAAGTTTGGATGGAGCCTCCGAAATAAAGCTTCTGGCCTACCTTCATTAAAAACTCTGAATATCCCTATTGATTTTAAGGGAATTGGGGTAAGGAAGCTGACTTCAAATGCGTTCTCCGTCATCATCGACTCCACAACGCCCAATGATTGGACAACGGCTTAGAGTAGCAAAAGACATAAAAACATCGACAGCTCGAGTACCCTGACTGAGAATGCATGCAGCATCGAAATCAAAAAGAAAATGAATAGGGGAATTCACCCTCTTGGAAAAGCGTTTATTGGAAACTATTTTAAAAGCCACAAGATCATCTTAAGCCTCTTCCGTTTCAACAAAAGCCAAATCCTTAAAATTGATCTTTTCACATGTGAATTTTTGATGAAGTATTTTTAAAGCTTCAATTTGTATTTGACGCACGCGTTCTCGGGTCAAGCCAATGGCATGTCCCACTTGTTCCAATGTGGCTGATTGATAGCCCAACAATCCAAAGCGACGGCTTAATACTTCCTGATAACGAGGAGGAAGTTGAGAAATTTCGTCTTCTAATCGAATCCTCAATTCATCTTTTTGTAAAAGAAGTTGAGGGTTAGAAACATTTCTGTGTATCCCACTTTTACCTTCACGCGATTCCAGATCGTCATCATCCATCAAATTAATATTTTTGACTTGCTCATTTTGTTGTTTAATTTGCTCAATTCTTTCCAAACTGAATCCAGTGGCTTTCATCATTTCTTCTGACGTCGGGGCGCGTCCAAGCTCACATTCCAAAGAACGATAGGTTTTATAATAGGCATTGAGCCGCTTTAAAATATGAACTGGGAAACGAATCGTTCGGGAACTATTCATAATCGCTCGTTCAATATTTTGGCGAACCCATAAAGTGGCATAGGTAGACAATCGAAAATTTAAATCTGGGTTAAATTTTTCAATCGCTCGAATCAATCCTAAATTCCCTTCGGCGATTAAGTCTAATAAATCGAGGGCATGATTTTGATATTTTCGCGCAATGCGAACCACCAATCGCAAATTGCTCTCGATCATTTTTTTTTTTGCTGCTAAATCCCCTTTTTGGACCCGTTTGGCCAATTCCAGCTCTTCTTCTGCAGATAATAAAAAAAATTTTTTAATGTCTGTAATATATAATCGAATTAAATTATTGGTGACTGCAGCCGATCGAACACTTTTTTCTTTTTCTAATGGTTCCGAAAAATTTTTCTCTGAGCTTTCATCTCTCTCTGAGCTTTCATGTTTTGACAGAGAATCAGAGAGCGCTTTAGAAGTGATACTTTTTTTAAAAGTGCCTGGCTTAATATGTTTTTTTTTGTGATCGGTCATCCCGCTTTCCTCTTTGCCACTTAGCTGATAATTTTTTTATCATTACACCTTATGGAGTATAGCGAAGAAAATAGTGGAAAAGTGGGCCAAGCTTTGAATTTATCAGCATTCTTCAAAGCGATTAATTCATTTTAGGATTGAAGACATTTACTTTTTATAATTTTTCAAGCTTTTGAAAATTCTAATGAAATAAAAACAACTTTTATAAAATAAAATAATTTAAAAGAAAAAAAATCTCTTTTCTGCTGCCAGAAATGAGCAAAAAGAACGCAAATGATTCCATCTTTTTCGTTATATTTTATAGCAAAAGTCTTACATTATTTTAGAAAAATGTCGAACTTAGGCCAATGAATATGAATGAAGAGGGCATCACTGAATGACTGAAGCGGCGTGCAGTAAAACAGTCACTGAACAAGCCACTGCCTTATTATGGCCGATGATTCCCAATCCTTCTGCGGTTTTGGCTTTTAAATTCAATTGATGAACCGCAATATTGCAAAGGCGAGCAATATTTTCTCGAATTTTATGAGAAAAAGGAAAAATTTTAAGCTTTTCTAAAAAACAAGTACAATCAATATTAACAATATTATATCCTTCTAAATGCATAGCAGACAGCACTGGCTGGAGAAAAATAGCGCTGTCGCAATCTTTATATTTCGGATCATTGTCAGGAAACCATTGACCAATATCTCCTAAAGAGAGCGCCCCTAACAGGGCATCGACTAACGCATGCAAAAGAACATCTCCATCAGAATGCGCAAAGCATCCTCCCGATGGCGAAAGTTCTATGCCGCCTAATCGGAGCGCGCGCCTTTGATCTCCAATGCGATGAATATCCCATCCTTGTCCAATACGAAATGGCAATTTCATTCCCTCTCCTCTTTCTATCTTCAGATTCTAAAGTTTGACGTAACAATCCTTTAAACGGGACGACCCCTTTTAGAATGAAGGGCTTGATAAAGCATTTGCATAATTTCCAAATCGTTTAAAACTGTTAACTTAAGATTACTCCACCTGCCCTGCACGAGCGTGGGATGGCCGCCATCCAAAAAAATGGCTTCTGCTTCATCTTTAAACGATATTTTTTTGGAATGATTGATTGCCATGGCACGCTTTAATCGCTGCGTCGGAAAAATTTGAGGAGTAAACGTCTGCCAGAGTTGCTCTCGATCAATGATCTGCTGCATTTTAACCGGATTCAATGATTCTAAAGCTTCACCTGCGGCATTCACCCCCCCTCGTTTTAAAGCATCTCTGACTGGCGTGGCCAGCGTTGCACCATCGCCACTCAAATCGCCCCGATTTAAAATTAAATGCTTTAAATCGCTCGCTTGCAGCAATGCTCGCGCGGCGTCATGAATCAATGTCCAGGGCGTGGTGACTTTTTCAAGAGCATTCCAAACCGAATCTTGTCGCTGCATGCCACCCCAAAGCCATTCAAGGTTGGCTCCAAATTTTTTTTGAAGTTTTTTTACATCCGATTGTAATGACGAATCTCTAGAAATGACCAATAAAATTTTTGAAAAATGGATGCGCTCTTGCCTCGTTCCATAAAAACAGTCCAGCGCTGCTTCTAATACCGTTTTTTCAGACGTTAATGGCATTTGCACTTTCAATTGTTTGGAAGAAAAACGCGTGCCTCGCCCGGCTGCAGGAATGATCACAGTAATATCTTTCAAGATATCTTCAAAATTTTCATTCAATTGTTGATTCTTCACCCGTCCCTCTATTGCTGCTCTCAAATGTCACTGTTGAATAAGTCTTTAAAAATAAAGAAACAACTTAAAATATTCTTGCACCAATCTCGCCCCCCCCTTATAATTACGCTGAGAGGATTGATTTTTATTTTTATAATAAAGAGGCAACTCTTTATCAAGGATAAAGATACCCAATCTCTCTTGAATGAATGGGTTCCATTCAATCTGTCGTTTTGATCAAAATAACCTTTAACACCATTCCATTTGTTGTTTTATTTTGTTTTTGCACCTGAAACCTCCTTATTGGTGAAAAATTATGTCATCTTCTTCAAATCGACTGTTTTTATTTAGTCTTGCGACAAGCTTATATCATGCCGCGCGAATGTTTTGTTCTTCTATCAGTCAATTTTATCTTTATTCTCTGGGTTTTGATACCGCTAAATTATTTAAACTCTACGCTTTTCATTCCAGCATGATCGCGTTAATGAATTTACCTGTTTCTGTGTATGCAGATAGATTCAGTAAAAAGAATGTTGTATTTTTAGGATTGGGGTGCGTTTGCATCAATTATTTTTCCCTTTGGGCCCTTGCTTCTCTCTCCCGTGTGCCCTCATGGAAAGAGCTTTGTCTCTACATTATCTATTTTTCGGAAATTATCTATGCTCTTGGACGCGAAATGATCAACTCTGCTCTCGATGCATGGTTTGTTTCAGAATTGTCCGATGAAGAAAGAGAAATAGGATTTCCTCAATATACGCATATGACCCAAACATATACGCCAATTTTAAGTTTGATTTCAGCATTGGCAGGCATAGGATTGTCTTACTGGAGTGAATTCAGCAGTTGTTATTTACTCAGCTTTTGTTGCCTTTTGGCGGTGGTCGGATTATTCTTTTCGATAGCCAACCAATCCTCTTCTCAACCTGCTTCCTCCCTTCTTCAAGCTAAGCCGACCTCTCCAAACATCTCCTCTGTCAAAATGGCCAGTATCTTTTCAAAAATTTTCATGCCCTACTGGAAAATCATTGCTTCTGCCAGTGGAGCCATTGCCACAGTTTCTCTGATCATGGTCTATTTTTCTCGCTGGATCACCTTCCATTTTTGGCAATCTACTTTTCTTGGAAAAGTGGACAAAGGTTCTGCCCATTTGCCTTACTCATTTTTTATTCCGTTGATTGCCTATACCATTGCAATGTACGTGGGACAATATCTTTCCAATCGATTTTTAAAATCTGAACGCGCCTTTTCTAAAAAATATTTTAATAAAGGGGCATTGCTCATCCTTTTAGGAGCCGGGTGTGCAGCTTTAATTGGATTAAAACCTTATTGGACTCCCCATTGCAATAAACAAGTGTGCTTGGCTCTCACAGCCCTTTATTTTGCGGCGCTCCAAGGGACCATTTCGGCCTCCCAATCTTTAAATAATAATTTGTTTATTCGACAAACAAATCCGGCTTATCTTGCCGGGGCGTTAGGGATCTTGCATTTATTTGGGCGCGCTTTAACCTCTTTAGCAAGCTGGAGCATTTCTGATAATGCTGTGTTAAAAGGGGAAATTCTTTTTCTTATCCCCGCAATTTCTCTGTTCGTATTTTTTTGGTGTTTGATTGTCTGGGTGAAATACTTACCCACTTTTTTAAAAAAATCAGATCCCCTCGCAGTTGAATCTCCTCAAAATTCAGCGCCGTTGAATGCCAATAAATAAAAAAGTTTGATAAATTCATCAAAAATCCTCCTGATTTTTGTCGGCATCGGCGCTTTTGCCTCAATTAAATAGTTTTTTCATGAACACTTCTTCCTCAAACCCTCTCCCTGCCCTTATCCCATTAATGAAACGTTTTGGGACTTCTTTAGGGGCTGCTTATGGCGGTTATGTTTTACTGGCCGCCATCCGTTCTCAACATCTCTTATCCCTGGGATTAACTTCCCAGGAAATCAATAGCGTGCGTTCTCTCGCTCTTATGCTCACTCTTTTGATCAATACGCCCTTGTCTGCCTATGCCGATCGCATCAATCGCACGCCAGTATTAGTCTTAGGAAGCTTCCTTCAAATTATTTCTTCCTTTTTATATTTTTTCGTGGCCCAGAAATTCTCTAGCTCTGCCCAAAAATGGTTATGGATTGCCCTGGTCTATTTTTTATTGGAACTGGGGAAATATGCCACACATGATACGTTGGGAAGCATTGCCATGCGGCTCTTTTCCAAAAAAAGTGCGCCATCTACTTATGCCCAGTATACTTACATTGCACAACGCCGAATTCTTTATTTCGCCAGTGGGTGCAGCGTACTCAGCTATCTCTTGGCAAAAATTTTTGGATTTCAATCCTGTTTTTTGATCGCTTCTCTGTTATTAATTTATGCTCGGATGATTTTAACGCCCAATGCCCTCATTTCCTTCTTAAAAAGCGAGGAAAAAACTTCAAACACAACCGCTTTGAGCTCTTTACAACAGTCTCAAGAAAAATCTATTTCTGCCCCAAACCGCTGGCTAAAAGTATTGGCGCCTCTGTGGATTGCGTTGAATCATTTACTTTCTCGACCATGGGGGATCTGCGCTCTTTTTTCGACTATCTTTTTAGGAATCATTCGAGAATATGTTGTTCACTTTTGGCAAATTTTACTTTTTAAAGAACGCTTGCATGCCAATCCCAATATGGAGTGGCGCATGATTGCCCAGTTTATTGGCATCAATATCGGATTTACACTCACAAGTTTATTCTTTATTTGGATAATGAAACGCTTCAATAGACCACAAAAAGGCCCCCGTCTGCTCTTGTTGAGTGCTGGAGTTTTGGGAGGAGCCTTGGTCGGTTGTTTAAACCCTCACACGAGAGTCGCGCCATGGAGCACTATCATCGGGCTCTGCGCTTGTTTTGGAGCACAAGAAATTTCCCATATGATGATTTATCAGTTTTTCGCTCGCACTGTAAATCCCAATTGTCTCAACACGACACAACATTTATTACATATTTTTTCTCAATTGTCCGCACTATTGGCCTTACGCTTTGTCAACTATTTTCCCCACTTCGAAAATCAAAAAATTTTTCAATCGATTTCTTTAATTTTTATTTTTTTATGGATTGCCCTTTTCTTTTGGAAAAAACTGGCTTTTGAAACTCCAATTTCTCTCCTTTCCAATAAGGGTGACAATGAAACCGTCAAATAATGCGCTGAATCGACCTCCCCAAAATCAGGAAGTGCCCTCACCTGCTCTTGCCTTATCCGCAGACTCTGCTCAATTTTTTGTGCGGCCCCTAACGCTTAATGATCTAGAAACCCTCTGCCATTATGAACAACGCTATTTTTTTAACCCCTGGTCAAAAAATAGTCTGCACTCTCGCTTAGAATCCTCTCATTTGTCAATTAATTTGGGCATTTCATTGGAAAATCGTTCAGAATTGATGGGCTATTTGCTCAGCACATTTGTTGATCACGAAGCCACTTTGGAAAAAATTGCGGTCAGGGCGGAATATCGGCAGTGCGGATTAGGCAGCCGCTTGATCTACAGTTGGATCCAACATCTCAAATCATATCCTTCTATTCATTTGCTTTTTTTGGAAGTGCGCGCCAAAGATTCTGGGGCTCGACGTTTCTATGAAAAGCTTGGATTTTATCAGCAAGCGATTCGACGCCATTATTACTGTGGGCCAGATCAAAGTCTTGAGGATGCCATTTTATTGAGCGGCACGCTTCCAACAGTGGAGAGGATTCTTTTAAAAAAATTTGGCCTAAATGCAAATGATTCAGGCCAAATCGAATAAAAACCATTGAAACACTTACGATTCTTTCAGTGCTTTAAATTTGCCTTTTTCAAGGTGGACTCTAATTTCTCCTTGAGGATCGAGGCTGACGTGGGCATGATTTAAATCCAGATCTTCATTTTTTAAAATTTCTTGAGCCAAGAGGTTTTCAACGCCCATTTGAATGGCACGTTTTAGAGGCCTTGCCCCTAAAATTGGATCATATCCTCGTTTCAACAGTTCATCAAAAACGGCAACATCCACCTCTAATGTGTAACCAATTTGCTTCAATCTCTCCTGGATCCTCTCCATTTGAGGATGAATGATTTGACGCACCGTTTCTTTGGAAAGGGGATCAAAAATTAAAATTTCGTCTAATCGATTTAAAAATTCAGGCCGAAAGACTTTTTTCAACTGCTCCATCAATTGCAGGCGCAGCTGAGTTTTAGAACCATTTGTAGAAATGGCGTGCTGAATCTCCTGAGCGCCCAAATTCGAGGTGAGAAAAATGACACAATTTTTAAAATTAACCACTTTTCCTTGTGAATCTGTCAATCGCCCATCATCCAAAATCTGCAATAAAAGATTAAACACATCGGGATGCGCTTTCTCTACTTCGTCAAAAAGCACCACAGAATAGGCATGCGTGCGCACTGCTTCCGTTAACGCTCCTCCTTCCTGATACCCTATATATCCGGGAGGAGCCCCGATCAAACGACTGACGTTATGACGCTCCATATATTCTGACATATCGATGCGAACAATCGCCTCTTCAGAATCAAATAAAAATTGGGCTACTGTCCGCGCCAATTCGGTTTTTCCAACGCCAGTAGGTCCTAAGCAGAGAAAAGATCCAATCGGCCGTTGAGGATCGGATAACCCTGCACGATTGCGCCTGAGGGCATGACAAACCGCCGAGACCGCTTCTGATTGCCCAAGCACTCTTTTTCCCAAAGCTTTTTCCATTTCTAACAGACGTTCTCTTTCGCTGGAGGCCACTTTCTGCACAGGAATGCCCGTCCAATGAGAAATCACTTCTAAAATTTCTTTTTCGGAAACATTGACTTTTAAAAGTTGAAGGGGACCTTGACGCTCTTTTTCATAAGCAATTTCCGCCTCTTTTAACTGTTTTTCTAATTCAGGCAAGACGCCATATTGAATGCGGGCCATTTCTTCTAAATCATTTGCACGCGATGCTTGCTGCAATGCTAAAATAATTTCTTGATGTTGCTGTTTTAAATCTTGAAGCTGAGCCGATTGCTTTTTTTCTTCCATCCAAATTTGCATCAACTGATCCAGCTCCCGTTGAGTATGATCAATTTTTTCTTTAAGGAGACGCAACGTTTCTTTATTCTCCTTATCTCCTTCACTCTCCAACATTTTTTGCTGCAATTGCCATTGCGTTAAGCGCCGCTGCAATCGATCAATTTTCTCGGGCTTAGAATCCATTTGCAAGCGGATCGCTGCAGCGGCTTCATCAATGGCATCAATGGCTTTATCTGGAAGTTTCCGAGAAGTAATATACCGGTGCGTTAACTTTGCAGCAGCCACAATGGCACCATCGGTGATCTGAACATGATGATGCATCGCGTAGCGCTCTTTGAGGCCGCGAAGCATTCCAATTGTGTCTTCTATTGAAGGCTCTTCTACCAAAATTTTTTGAAATCGACGTTCCAGTGCGCCGTCTTTCTCCAAATATTGACGATATTCATCTAAAGTAGTGGCCCCAATGCAGCGCAATGATCCTCGTGCCAACGCGGGTTTGATCATATTCACCAAGGAAACATCGCCTCCAACATTGACCAAAGCATGCAACTCATCAATAAATAAAATGATTTCTCCTTTTGCATGATCCAAGGCATTCAACAGCTCTTTAACCCGCTCTTCCAATTGCCCCCGGAGCGTCGTTCCTGAGACAAGCAATCCGATATCTAATGCCAAAATTCGTTTTTCTCTTAAACTTTCCGGCACTTCTTTATTGATAATTCTCTGCGCTAATCCTTCGATAATCGCGCTCTTTCCCACCCCAGGCTCTCCGATCAACACCGGATTATTTTTTGTCCGACGCTGTAAGACTTGAGTCACTCGTCGAATTTCTTCATCTCGCCCAATCACGGGATCCAGCTCATTTTTTTTGGCCTTTAATGTAAAGTCAATGGTATATTTACTTAAAATCTCTTCCATTTCTTTCTGAGATTGGCAAGCATCCAACCCATGCTCTTTCACATAACGCAGTAATTGCTCTACATTTGCCCCTAAAGATTTGAGTAATTTCCCAATGGCAGTCTCTGATTCACACAATCCAATGAATAAAACGGCCGATGAAATATTAACAAATTGATGACGATTTTTTATTGCCAATGCCAAGTGCCATCCTTCTTGTATTTCATGGCTATATTGAAGTGCCTTGGTTTTGCCTTCCACCGTCACCAGTTGATTGAGGCGTTGAGACACTTCTTCTCTTAATTTTCTCAGTTTTATGCCGCATTCACTGAGCATTAATTGAATATCTTGAGAATTTTTAAACCATATAGACAATAAATGCCACACTTCAACCTGAGCATGTTTTTGAGTGAAAGCCAAATTTGTCGCCTGCTCTAAGGTATTGAGAAGTTCTGAGCTCATCTGTGGAGTGATGTTCATAATTGTGTTGCTCCAAATTATTAACGATTTCAATCAGGTCTTATTTTATAGCGCGCGCATCGCCGGCATTTACTGCAATGGATTCAATGATTCAGAAGAATATCCACACTTTTGCAATGTTTGAATAAATTTATCAGGCAAGGGCGCTTGAAAAACTTGAGGGGTCCCCAATAAAGGATGAATAAAAGAGAGCTTCTGAGCATGCAATGCAGGAAACTCCCACAAGATTTCTTCTCCCTGCAGCGTTTTGTATCGAGTCGGACCGCCATATAATTTATCCCCAAGTAAAGGATAGCCCAAATCACTGAGATGCACACGAATTTGATGAGTTCGTCCGGTTTTTAACTGAACGCGAATATAGGCTAATTTATCAAACTGGGCCACTTTATAAAACTGGGTTTGGGCCGGTTTTCCAGTCACTGATAAAATGGCCATTTTCTTTCTAAAAATAGGATGGCGTCCAATGGGCTTATCTATCAATCCAAAAGCATTGGGCGTGCCCCATACTAAGGCGCGATATTCACGCTGAATGTCTCTATTTTTAAGAGATTCACTTAAAATATCATAACTGGCTTGGGTTTTTGCTACGATTAACAGCCCTGAAGTCCCTTTATCAAGCCGATGAATCAACCCACAACGCGGCAATTGATTTAATGCGGGATAAGCATGATGTAAAAAATTAACCAATGACCCTTCAGGTGTGCCCTCGCTGGGATGAACCACTAAATTGACGGGCTTATTTACAATTAAAAACGAATCATCTTCAAAAATAACAGCAATTTCACCCTCCTCTGGCCCCCAATTGACGGTCTGAATCTCCGGTTTAGAAAAGCAAGTCAATTCTTCATCAGAAGGTTTAATCAGATATCCCGATTTCAAAACTTGATGACCATTCAGATGTATCTGGCCGCTCTCAATCCATTGATTAATTTTATTTCGAGAATATTGAGGAAAATAATGCACCAAAACTTTATCTAAGCGCTGGCCATAGGCCCATGCAGAAAGATGAAAACAATGAGAAGCAGTCGTAGAAAATGACATAAAATGTGAATCCACTAATAGAGAGGCGAACGTTTGTATCCGTAACCTGTTCACTATAACATTTGTGGGGATTAAATTAATCCTGTTCAACCCTGAAGACACTTCAATGGGATGCATGATGCGGGCAGCAATGAGCGAAGAGAAATATTTTATCATGGCCACTATCAGCAGAACGGGCAATTGAAGCGATCTTGCTTTATGAGAACCATGCGCTCATAATAAATAACATGGGGCTGGATTTGGTTTTGACGGAAGTGCAAACATCAAAAACGCATGCCGAGGGGCGGTGGGCCTCGTAAAAAGCCGCAAAAAGATAGTTGCAAAAGACAACTTCATCTCGGTTTCTCTAGCAGCACCTTTGGCTGCTGCAGCGTAATTGCTGCTCAATTAAGAGAACCCCACTGATTCTTTAGATGTCTGCTCTGAAGAATAATCGGTGGTCATTTATTGCAGAATCGTGTTATTTTTAGCTTGAAAAAATAGCATTAAAATATTTAAGCTCGCAAGTGGTTGAGATTGCAGAGAGATCTTGCCATACGTTAAATTAAAATCACTCTGCTAAGCATGTAGAGTTTAGATGGGCGGCTGCCCGGACGCGGGTTCGACTCCCGCCAGCTCCACCATATTCTATTATTTATCCTCTTTTCAAAAGAACATTTAATTCAAATGTTCTTTTGATGGTTCAGCAATCCATTCTAAAGAATTCTCAACCCAAGGTGCTTCGATCTCCTTATTCCCTGCGAACATTCTTAGTTTTTTCTTCTCCTCTTCTTGGGGACATTCTTCAGGGGTAAGCCCCCAAACCACCACTGTGATCACGGTAAGCGCAATCAGACCACCGATGATGATCTTTTTCCAATTGATCGGTACCCTTTCACTCGTGGTAAGGCTCGTTTGTCCTAAATTCAGATAAGAATATCTGCACTCAGGGGCTGAAGCCGCATAGACCGTATAGTGTTGCTCCAAAGTTTGCCGGCACGGGCGCTGCGCGGCATTGAGCTCTTCTGTGGTGACAATTTGTCGAATATCAATTAACGTGCCTGGAGGTAAGGATTGAAAAAAATCTATCAATTGCCCGCAAA
Source organism: Androctonus mauritanicus (assembly GCA_011317285.2). Classification (NCBI taxonomy): domain Eukaryota; kingdom Metazoa; phylum Arthropoda; class Arachnida; order Scorpiones; family Buthidae; genus Androctonus; species Androctonus mauritanicus. Next base: position 41,602 of record WUQG02122124.1, on the reverse strand, counting down.
GAAGTCGTCTATCTTGAAATGCAAACGCGCGCTCCAATTCTGGATCAAAAAAAGAATTCTCCGTTGCGTGATGACATGAAGTTCTGGCAGGATAATTTTTCGAGAATGAAATTTTAATTTGTAGCCATTGCCGGAGCATTTGTTTGCGCGCATGATCCACAATGAAGCCAAAATCCAATTGAATATTTTTAAAAAGGGAGCCAAAATTTTTAGAAAATCCGCCTCCTAAATAAAATGCGTGCGGCGTTAATGGAAAAGCAGAGATCTGTTTCAAAAAATTTAATCGGGAAGATTTCAGGAGACTGGAGTGTAGAGATTGGTCGAATCTTTTTTTGACGAGGCAATAGGCTGGTTCCGAGACGAATTTGAATGTTTCAATTTTGGCCTCAAGTCCTTGAGTAAATCCCGCAAAAAATAGGGCTCCATTCATTAATGCAAACAGCATTCGATCCAACTCTTTAAGCGCATTGAAAATAACGACAGTCATTTTTTTCATAATCGGGATTATCCTTCTTGAGATGGAAGATGAAAACCATAAGAAGCACGAGATATTTTCCACTATGTGACTCAATGTTTATAAAAATCAATGATTTCTATTCAAAGCATGCTGAAAATAAAAAAAATTTTTGCCTTTAGGCCAGATTTAAAAATTCAAACGTCATATTAGTTATTGATTTCCAAAATAAATCCTCGCATACTTAATGCTTAAAGTTTCACAATATTTAACCTAGGCGTTTGAATCGTCTTTACCCCCTAAAGGAGAATCGTGTGTCTTTTTCTCCACCTCATTTGAATGCTTATGATTTCTCAGCGAGCACCCCGACTTTCCTTCCATTTTCAGATGGACCAACCATTCCTTTTGCGCGTGTTTTAGTTAAAGGAAAAGTTTATTTATTGATGCATGCCCTGATGCATCCTTGGATTTATTGGCGAACCAGTCTGTTAAATCGCTGGAAAAATTCTTTTCCTCAAGCCCAACTTAATGGCGACACTGTTCTTTGGATTGAACCCCCTAAAAAACCTGAAGAATCGTTTTTTATTCAAGCGTTTCCTGCACTCTCCCATGAAAAAGAAAATGTTTCTGAAGAGGGAACTTTTTTAGCGATCTCCTGGATCCATTATCTTAAGCGGGCCTTTTTATCTAAAGAGGCTCATTTAAAAATTGCCTATGAAAAAGAATCCAATTTAAAAACGGTTCGGTTGATCCGAAATCAAGTATTTGTATTGAAAAATGAACCTCCTTTTCCTGTAGAGTTTCCCATCCTATTGGCTGAACAGATCGAATGCTTTTCCTTTCAGGAAAAAAATGAGTCCTTCCTTATTGTATTTGCCCAAAATAAAGGGGGGATAGAAAAAGTGAAATCATTTTTTCAAAAATTGCCTAAAGAGTTTCGACAATTCATTATTTTTTTTCCATTGATCCAAACGAATTCTGCTTTTGTCTCCCTTCACTATTGTTTTGAAAATTTAAGTGAAGAAGAGTTGGAAGCGGCGGTATTGCATTTTTCGCGGTGGTTTGTCTCAACATCGTCAACGTCTATACGAGGCATCGATTGCTGCACCTCCTGGAAAAAATTTCATTTTGAAGTGAGTGCAGAAAAACTTTGGATGCAATATGCCGCAAATTGGATTTGTCAGGGTCAAATGGGGGTCAGCCTTCCCACAAAATTATCCTCAAAAAATAATTTCGGAGAATTATTCTCTCTGAGTTCTTTAAAATAGTATTTGTTATGACGCGTTGGACAGAAAGCATCAATCAATTTTTACATTATCTTCGATTTGAACGCCATTATAGCGTTAAAACAATGGAGACATACCAACGAATTTTACATCGCAGTGCTCAATATTTTTCAACGGGGGCGCAGCTTTCACAGTGGCAGGAGTGCCATAAATCCCTGATCCAACAGTGGATAGGCGAGCTTCGAAAGCGTCGGTTGAGCCCAAGCAGTTTAAATCTTTACCTGTCTGCATTACGGAGCTTTTTTCGTTGGTTTTTTCGAGACGATCCGGCGCAATTTCAACCGCTCTCTTGTCGCGTTCATTCCAGACGACAACGCCTTCCAAAAATTATGAGTCCCGATCAAATGCTTCATTTACTGGCCATTCCAGATACTTCTCCTATTGCAGTGCGAGATCGAACAATTTTAGAGTTGTTTTATAGTTCGGGGTTACGATTAACGGAATTAATTCAATTGCAATGCGGAGCGCTGTCTCATGACAAAATGCTTTTAAATATCCATGGAAAGGGCAATCGGCAGCGATGGGTGCCAGTAGGGCAGCGTGCCAAGCATCAACTCGATATGTGGCTGCAATTACGACAGCGTCATCAGATCACCTCTCCTTATCTTTTTACGACGATGACGGGGCGGCCGCTGTCTGCTCGAGCTATTCAAAAACGGGTCGTTTACTGGAGTCTCCGCCGACTGGGCTTTCCCGTGCATCCTCATGTCTTGCGGCATACATTTGCGACTCATTTTTTAAGTGAAACTCAAGATATTCGGGCCGTTCAAGAAGTCTTAGGCCATCAAAAATTAGCCACCACTCAACGCTATACTCATTTAGATTTCAAAAAAATTTCAGAAATTTATGATCGGGCCCATCCCCGGCAACAACGCCCTTCTCCAAAGTTCAATACCGCCCATCCAAAACAGTGAGCATGGCTGAGGCAAATCGATGACGCTGCCGATGAGAGAAATACATTCAATTCTAAAAAATTTGATACACTATTACCAGTGGCTTATTGATTGCCCATCTGTAGGCGAACGTTGGTTCCATTGATTTCCTTTGAATATTTTCTATGACACAAGTCCTTAATCCTCAGCAAAATGCCATTGTGCAAACTGTCCAACCTTATGTCCTTGTTTTAGCAGGGGCGGGGAGCGGAAAAACGCGTGTATTAATTCACCGCATTGCTTGGCTCATTGAAAATCAATCCATTTTTCCCTCTCGCATTATGGCCGTGACTTTTTCTAATAAAGCGGCTCAAGAGATGAAACAACGTTTACAAAAATTATTGCCGGCAGAATGTGTTCCTCAGTGGATTGGAACCTTTCATGGGCTATGTCACAAAATTCTTCGTTGCCACCCTCTAGAGACCGGCCTTCCCAAACATTTTCAAATTTTAGATGGGGAAGATCAACTGCGATTGGTCAAACGCTTAGTCAAAGAGCGCGGGCTGGATCCACAGCAATGGCAACCCAAGCGCATTTTATCTTTCATTCAATCTCAAAAAGATCGGGGGTATGCTCCTAAATCTGCAACGACATTCGCTCCTCATGAAAAAATATTTCAAGAGATTTATGCCGATTATCAACGCACCTGTATGCGATCCCATTTGCTCGATTTTACCGACTTGATCTTGCGCACCCTTCATCTTTGGAATCGCTCTCCAGAGGTTTTAAGCCGATACCAAACCCGCTTTCATACGATTTTAGTCGATGAGTTTCAAGACACGGACTCTTTGCAATATCTTTGGCTTAAAACGCTTGCAGGCACTGGCTTACAGATTATGGCCGTCGGCGATGACGATCAATGCATTTATGGATGGCGGGGCGCTCAAATCAAAAATTTATTTGAATTTTCAAAAGATTTTAAAAATGTGGAAATTTTGCGATTAGAACAAAATTATCGCTCCTCTCCTCAGATTTTAGAAGCAGCGAATGCGTTAATTGCTCACAACCAACAACGTTTTGGAAAAAATTTATGGAGTACTTCTCCGGCGGGTGAAAAAATTTCGATTTATGTGGCCCAATCTGAGCTTGATGAAGCTTATTTTGTGGGAGAAACGATTTATCGCTTAATTCAACAAAAGGTTTCCCCTCATCAAATTGCAGTGCTCTACCGAGTTAACTCCCAATCGCGCGTCATTGAAGACGCCTTACTCCGCCTACAAATGCCCTATAAAATTTATGGGGGAGTTCGATTTTTTGATCGACAAGAAATTAAAGATGCTTTGGCCTATTTACGCGTCATTCTGAATCCAGATGATGATGACGCCTTTGAGCGCATCCTCAATGTTCCTGCCAGAGGCATTGGAGAAAAAACTGTCGAGGATTTACGGCAAAAAGCGCAGCAAAACAATGCTTCTCTGTGGATGAGTCTATTAAAATTATTACAAATCGAGGGCATTGGACGAAAATATAGTGCTTTAAAAAATTTTTCGGAGTTGATTTTAGCTTTACAGCAACTTTGTACGGGAAAAGGGTTAACTGAAAAATTACGCATTATTTTTGACTATACCGGCATCAAAGAAGTGTATAGCAAAAAACAATACCACGATCCTTTTGGATTTAATAGTAAACTGGAAAACTTATTTGAACTATTAAATGCAGCCAGTTATTTCGAAGAACAGATCGCAAAAGACGATTCTGAAATTGAAACCTTTGATGATGTCGCTTCAAAATTTTTAACGCATGCGGCTTTAGACCAAGCGCACTTACAGGCAGAGCTCACCCAAAGGCAAAAATCGTCGGCCAGCGATTGCGTGCATTTAATGACCTTGCATGCGGTGAAGGGATTGGAATTTGATTATGTCTTTATTGTAGGATGGGAAGAAGGCCTTTTTCCTTCTGAATTAAGCCAAGATCAATCCCACCGCATCGAAGAAGAACGCCGATTGGCTTATGTAGGCATCACTCGTGCCCGCCGCATGCTTTATTTATCTCGAGCGCAACAAAGAAATTGGCATGGACGATTTTGCCGAAACTTACCTTCGCGTTTTCTTGAGGAATTACCCAAAGAATTGCTCTCTTCTCCCACTAAAAATTTTTTAAATGCACCAAAAATGTCCGCGGCTTCAACCGCAGATCATCATAGGCATGCGCCCTCAACTCAAACACTCTCTCAATTTGCCCTGGGACAAAAAGTGAAGCATCCTACTTTTGGAGAGGGATTCATTGTCGATTTTGAAGGCTCTGGGGCAACGTTAAAATTGCACGTCAACTTTACCCGTACGGGTTCCAAATGCCTTCTCGCCTCGATGGCAAAATTAAAGCCTTTTTGAGCGTATTCATCTCGAAACGTCCAAAAAGGCTTTTTTTCTGTTTAGTGAGTTTAGCTTTGAGCAGAGAGAACCATAGGGCAATTAAAAATTTTCACCCGAGCCAAATTATTGATTTTATCAGAAGCAATCTCTTCTGAAATTTCAATATGCGTATGGCGGGGAAAAAGTTTGATATTTCCAATAGAATGACTAGAAATTCGCCCCTCATTAATCAATGCGCCAACCAAATGTTTGGCATGGAGCCCCATTTGTCGCCCCATTTCTAAGCGATAAATTTTCATTTTTTCACTGCGACGGGTGCGAAATTTCGACGCTGAATCCCCATAACCTGCTCCGCGTTCTCCTCGTCCAAATCTCTCAAAATTCCCGCGTCCTGCGCCCGATTTAAATGAAGAGGTTCGAGAATTTTCCCAAGAAGAAGGTTTGGCGGCAAGATCGGTATATTCTCGAACAAATAAGGCTCGGGAACGTTCCATAGACATCAGCAGCTTTAATGCTAAAGTTTCTGCATCCATATCTAATTTTTCTTTTAGAGAATTCAATATCTTCGAATAAAAAAGTTGATGCTCTTCATTCACGGCTTTCTGACTCAATTCATTGAGCAATTTTTCAAATCGCTTTTCTGAAATTTTTTGTGAACTCGGAATTTCCGCCGGCTCAATGCGCGCCCCCAGCATTTTTTCCAATCGGCGCAATCCCCGTTCTTGTCCTGATTCAACAAAAAGTAAGGCTGCTCCAGCTCGTCCTGCTCGCCCGGTTCGACCAATTCGATGAACATACGATTCATGCTCACCAGGGAAATCATAATTGATGACTAATGCCAGATGCTCAATATCCAAGCCGCGTGCAGCCACATCGGTGGCGACTAAAATATTAATTTTATTCGCACGCAAACGCCCCAGCGTTTGTTCCCGTAATGATTGAGTCATATCCCCATTCAATGCTGCGCATCGATATCCCAAACGCTCTACAAACGAAGCGACTTCTGCAGTGGCGCCCTTGGTTTTTACAAAGATAATGGCAGATTCAAACGTTTCAGCTTCTAAAAAGCGTTCCAACACTTTTAATTTTTTGGCTGGATTGACCAAACAATAACGTTGTTCAATATTTTTAGCGGTGCGTTGTTTGCTCTGAATGCGCACTTCTGTGGGGTTATTCATGTAATTATGAGTAATTCGACGAATGGCATCCGGCATTGTGGCAGAAAATAAAGCGGTTTGTCGTTTTTCTGGAAGCGCTTTTAAAATCTCATTGATGGCCTCAACAAATCCCATTCTTAAAATTTCATCTGCTTCGTCTAAAACAACAAAAGAAACTTGACTGAGATCAACCAATTTCGATTCAATAAAATCAAGCAAACGCCCCGGTGTCGCCACAACAACGTGCGCCCCTTTTTTTAACGAGCGTTTTTGAATATCATATGACTGCCCGCCATAAATCGTGGCCACATTGACGTGTTTGATTTGAGCTGCATAACTTTCACAGGCTTGAGAGACTTGGAGCGCCAGCTCCCGTGTAGGCGTTAATACCAACATTTGTGGGGCCGCTTTTTTTAAATCAAGATTTTGTAATCCAGGCAGGCAAAATGCCGCTGTTTTTCCACTCCCCGTTTCCGCCATCCCTAACAAATCTTTTCCTTGCAAAAGAATGGGGATGCATTTTTTTTGAATGGGAGAAGGTTGAACATAACCCAACTGCTCAAGAGCGGCCAGGAGATTGCCTTTCACCCCCAGATCTTTAAAACTGGGTTCAGTGTCTTCTGCCGGAGCGTTCAACCCCCCCGTGTCTACTGAAGATCCTTCCACAGCGTTTAAAGAGGAATGATATTTTTTTTCCTGTTCAAAAGTTTGATGTATAGAATTTAGATTAGAGTCTACATGAATGCTCATTACGAGTAATATCCTTGTTTAGATGTGATATCAAAGCAACAAGTGATTCTCTCAATCAAAAAATTAGAGGAATAAGATGAAAGAAAAGGGCTGTCAAGTGCAGCCTTCTACTGATTGCTTCGAAGAAGCGTAAATTAATTTCAATCGTTCAGTCACACTTTACGCAACAGATGTCACTGACGTCACTTAGTTAGGGTAGGGCTTAAGATTTAAAGCCCTACAATGTTACTCATCCAACTGAATGAGTATGAATTGAGATTTTAAGAAAAGATTTTCATCCCCCGATCATTCTACCACGTCATCAAAGTTTTCATCGTCCGTGGTTGAAATAGAAGAGACGTCCTCTTTCAATTCTTTTTTATCTGGAGTTCCGCTGCTTGATGGCAGGGATTCAGACCCTTCAGACACACTTTTCATTGAAAAGCGCATTCGACCTGTTTTTGCATCGACCGCTAATAATCGAACGGAAACAACATCTCCAATATTAACACAATCCGTGACTTTAGCTACCCGTGCTTGTGTTAATTCTGAAATATGAATCAAGCCATTTTTCCCAGAATGGACTAACTCCACAAATGCCCCAAATGCTTCAATTCGGTTCACTTTTCCGAGATAGATTGCCCCGATTTCTAAATCTCCAACCAATTGAAGGATTTTTTTCTCTAAGGCTGCTGCATCTTTTTCTGAAGCAGTGCAAAATTTCACCAATCCTGAATCTGCGATATCAATTGTTGCGTTAAATTCACTCGAAAGGCGTTTAACGACTGCGCCTCCTTTGCCGACTAAATCCTTAATTTTCATCACAGGAATTTGAACGCGGTAATATTTGGGCACTAAAGCAGAGAGCGATTTTGAGGCTTGAGGCTTGGCTTCATTCATAATATTTAAAATATGCAATCGCGCAGCTTTAGCTTGGAGTAAAGCTGCTTCCAGCATGGCACCAGAAATCCCAGGGACTTTAACATCCATTTGGAGCGCGGTAATACCTTTTACTGTCCCCGCAACTTTAAAGTCCATATCTCCTAAATGATCCTCGAGGGCACTAATATCGGAGAGCACAACCCATTCCTGTTGAGATTCCATAATTAGGCCCATTGCTACTCCAGCCACGGCATTGTTTAAAGCAACCCCTGCATCCATCAATGCTAAAGAGGCTGCACAAACGGTGGCCATTGATGAAGAACCATCCGATTCCATAATTTCAGAGACAACGCGAATGACATAGGGAAACGTCTCTGATGACGGCAATAAAGAGCTTAATGCCCGTTTAGCAAGATTTCCATGCCCGATTTCCCGCCGTTTAGGGGAACTTAAAATGCCCACTTCTCCAACTGAAAAAGGAGGAAAATTATAATGCAATAAAAATTGCTCATTCTTATTGCCCACTAAGTCATCGACCTGTTGAGCATCTTTTTCATTGCCTAAAGTCACCGTCGCTAACGCTTGCGTGCCTCCTCGAGTAAATAAGCATGAACCATGTGTTTTTGGTAAAATGCCTACCCGGATATCAAGGGCGCGCACAGCCTCGGGTGAACGTCCATCTGCCCGAGAGCGCTGAGTTAAAATTTGGGTGCGAATTAAATCTCTTTTTAAGTTTGCGGATAAATGATAAACTTCTTCTTCAACTGCTGAACTCGACTCATTTAATTGTCGATCCGAAAGAAATTGGATTACTTTGCTTTTTATAGAAGCATGCAGCTCATGGGCGTGTTGTTCTCGCTCATTTTTATCTGAAAGCGCAAGCCATTGCTGATACTGCTGACGAATCCATTCAACATTTTCGCTAAAAAAGATCTCAGCAGCTTCTAATTGCTCAGAACATCCATGCAATTTTTCTTTTTTTAAAGAATATTGAGCTACTTTATCTCCAAAAGTCTCAATTTCTTGGATCATTTTTTGATGAAGAGCGTGAGCAGATTGCAAGGCACCAAAGATTTCAGATTCCGGAAATTCTTTTGCAGACGCTTCTACCATGACCATTCCTGCACGATTGCTGGAAAGCACTAAATCAAACCCACTCTTTTCTCGTTGATCTGTGCTGGGATTGATGATCCATTGATCGTCCACATATCCTAAGCGTGAAGAGATGACAGGGCCTTCAAACGCTACAGAAGAAATATGAAGAGCGGCTCCTGCTCCAATCATGGCGGGAATATCTGGGTGAACTTGCGGATCTACCGACAATACCGTTGCCACAATTTGAATTTCTCTTGAAAAATTTTTAGAAATTAAAGGGCGCAAGCTGCGATCGATCAAACGCGCGGTTAAAATTTCCCCCTCACTCGGACGGGTTTCTCGTCTGAAAAAATTTCCTGGGATTTTCCCAGCAGCATAACTTTTTTCTTGATAATGCACCGCCAGCGGAACAAATTTAGGGCGGATAATCGGTTCCTTTCCGAGGGTTACTGTAACCAATACAACAGTATCCCCTGCTTGAACCATTACTGAAGCATCCGTTTGCTTAGCAACGCATCCTGTTTCCAAAATAATTTTTTGTGATCCATAAGAAAAGCAATGTGCAATGGGCGTCACAGGAATTCCTTTATTAACGATGATCGAATATTAAAACAAAATAATAAACTTAACGACGTAAGCCAAGAATTTGAATCAAATTAAGATATTTTTCTGAATCTTTTCTCTTCAAATAATCCAGCAATACCCGCCGTTTAGCCACAATGGCAAGAAGACCTCTCCGGGAATGATGATCTTTTTTATGCACGCGAAAATGCGTCTGTAAATCATTAATTCTTGCCGTCATGAGTGAAATTTGTACTTCAGTAGATCCTGTATCTGTGAGATCTTTTCCAAATTTTTCAACAAGTTCTTGTTTCTGTAAGCGGCTTAGAGACATTTTTACCTCAATGTTTGGTGTTTAAAAATAGTGATATTAAAAAGAGAATTCAAGCAAGTAAGAGAAGACCAATCTCTAATTCAGTCGTCTCTTATGAATTTCATAAGTATTTTCAAAAAATGAAAAACTCAGTCGTTTTAAAAAATTGAACTCGGTTTTGGTGCGGGCGGTCGGACTCGAACCGACACAGCTCAACGCCGGGGGATTTTAAGTCCCCTGTGTCTACCTATTCCACCACGCCCGCATATTGACCTCATAGGACTGGAGCATCTAAAACAACACTGCTACGAAGCGGTCTTGAAATAAGAATAACACTGAATACTTTGGAGCGGAAGACGAGGTTCGAACTCGCGACCCCAACCTTGGCAAGGTTGTGCTCTACCGCTGAGCTACTCCCGCTAAACACATGGGTTATTTTACCTTTTTTGAAGAAAGTGTCAATTAAAAAACAATAATAATGAGGAGTAAAATATTTTATTCTCACTCTACGCCCTTGCTGGAGGTATGGAGGGTATCCCAAATGCGTTGCGCCAATTGATGAGAAATCCCCGGCACCGCTTTAATCTGTTCTAAGCTTGCCCCTTTTAATTTTCCAATTCCTCCTGTAAATTCTAAAAGGGCTTGATATCTTTTAGGGCCAATGCCCGAAAGGGCTTCAATGCTGTTTAAAAGAAACGTTTTCGAGCGTTGCCGACGATGTTGTCGAATGGCATAATGATGGACAGCATCACGCACTTCAAGCAATGCCCATAATTTATCGCGATCAAAAGGAATCGGTCCATTTTTTGTCCAAACTTGCTCCCAACCGGATCGTCGCTGCTTTCCTTTTGCTAAACTAATAATCACCATCTGTTCTAGGTGGGGATTGACTTCTTTGAGTTCTTCTAATGTTTTTTGAGCCGCTAAAAATTGCGCTTTTCCTCCATCAATGACTAAAAGTTCTGGGAGTTTTTCCAGATCACGCTTCTTATAATGCATTCTCATTGTCTGTGCGATGGCTTCACAATCATTGGATCGTTGGAATTCTTTTAAATGATATTTGCGGTAATCTGAATAACTTAACCCTTGATGCGTAAATCGGACGACGGCTCCGATCATTGAAGTGCCTTGCAAATGGCTGATATCAATACAATCAATTTTTTCTAAAGCAGGAATGTCAAATATCGTTTCCATTGTTTGAAACAGTTCACTTCTCCGCGTTCCAAAGGCCAATTCTCCTTGAAGCGCCTGCTGGGCATTTAATAGCGCCAAATCATATAAACGATTTTTTTCACTATTCCGTCCGACAGGTTCTAATTGCAGCTTTGGAATTTTAGCCAATTTTAATGCGGCTTGCATTAATTTTATCTTTTCACAAGTCAGCGGTAAAATAAGGCAAGAAGGCCAGCAGCGCTGTTTCAATGTCTCTTTATCTAAAATAAGTTGCTCATCGGCGGGATCGAAATAAAATTGTGAAATAAATTGCCAAAATAATTCTTCTTCAGAAAATATTTCCCCATTTTTTAGAAAATGAGCATGGCCTCCGACGACGCCGCCATCGCGCACAATCAATTGGTAAATGCAAGCCCATGGGCCTTTGGAGACGCACGCCAAAAGATCGGTGTCCTCAGTGCGCATCATCTGCACGCCTTGTCGATCGGTGAGCTGCTGGACGGCGCAAATTTGTTCACGGTAATGCAGCGCTCGAGCATAATCTTGCCTTTGGCTGCTTTCTCTCATTTTTAAAGCCAATCGCTCCACTACTTTTTGCGTCTTGCCATTAAGAAACTCTTCTACCTCCCGAATATTTTTTTGATACGCTTCAACATCCACCTTCATTCCCTTAAAACAGGGGCCCGAGCAATAGCCCAAATGATGATCTAAACAGGGTCTTTTGGCAGTAGATTGAGAAAGTCCTCGGCATTGTCGCAGATAAAAAAGCTGTTTAATTAATCTTAACGTCATGTGCGCCGCCCGAGCACTTGAAAAAGGACCAAAATATTTGCCTGAATGTTTGTTTCGCTCTCCGCGGTGGATACGCAATCGAGGATATTGTTCGGCCGTTAAGCAAATCCAAGGATAGCTGCGATCGTCGAGTAAAATGACATTATATTTGGGTTGCTCGAAATGAATATAATTTTGTTCTAACCAAAGCGCTTGCGCTTCTCCTTGCGTCAACGTAATGACAATTTCCCAGCGTTGCGCCACAAGCTGTTGGATTCTGGGATTATCGTAATAATCTTTAAAGTAATATTGAACGCGAGCTTTTAAATCTTTGGCTTTTCCAACATACAATAATTGCGCCTGCTGATTATATATTCTATAAACTCCCGATTTTCGAGCAAAGAGTTCTAAGTCTTCCTTCTGACGCACCTTAAAATTAGAAGCTTGAAAGAGAGGTGATACCGATTTCATCTCATTTTTTATACACATATTCTCTAAAAATGATCACAAGAAGGAAGATTGGATCTTATTTTTCACTTCCTACACACGGACACGGACTCATTCTTTTCGAATTTAACCCCCATTCGAGACCCAGGCGAACGAGAGAGACATCGCCATCAATTTTTAATTTTTTAAAAATTCGATAACGATAGCTATTCACTGTTTTAGGACTGAGAAAAAGTTCTGCGGCGATATCCACAGATTTTTTTCCTTCAATAATTCGCGCTGCAATTTGCCATTCTCGTTCAGATAAAATGGTCAACGGATTTTCTGCCAAAGCGGCTTGATTGGCATATTCCGTTTCTAAAAGTAATTTTTGGGCCAAAAGAGCGGGAATATAGCGTTGTCCTGAAACCACGCATTTTATTGCCGTTTCAATTTCTGCCGCTGAAGAATTTTTCGAAACAAATCCAGCAATTCCTAATTTTAAAATTTTTTGAGCAATCGGCCCTTGATCGTGCATCGTAAAGGCAATAATTGAAACTTCAGGAACAATTTTCTTTAATCGATGAATGGCTTCAATTCCATCCATTCCAGGTAAAGAAATATCCATCAGAATGACATCGAGACTTTGATTTGTTCGACACCATTGCAACGCTTCTTCCCCTGAAGTCACTTCTCCAACCATCCGAACGCCAGAAATTTTTTCTAAAATGTAGCGCATTCCTGTACGCACCAATTGATGATCGTCCACAAGAAGTACTTTTATCATGTTCTCTCCAATCGTTAGCACATTACTACAACTGACTACCTGATTCATTTGCAAAAATTTTTGATGAGTTGTTTAAGTCAATGCTTCTCTCTATTTTAAATCTCATTTCCTCATCTTAAATCTCATTTCTCCTCAATTTTCCTTATTTTTAAAAGTAAGGTCGTTTTGGATACTTATAATAAAATGTAAAATTTTTTATACTGATAAGCAGATCCTTAAGCGCGCCCTGATAAAAATGGGCTGGAGGAGTAAAGCATTTTCATAGGTCATCGTATTCTATTTCTTAAGTTTTTCAAAATAAACATGGGGTGGGACAATGAACGCATATCTTGTCGGGGGTGCGGTTCGCGATGAGCTGCTGGGTTTAAATCCAAAAGACAAGGATTGGGTGGTGATTGGACAAACGCCGGAGAAATTGCTTTCTCTGGGTTTTAAATGTATCGGGCGATCATTTCCGGTCTTTTTACATCCAAAAACCAAAGAAGAATACGCCTTAGCACGAGTCGAAAAAGTCTCCGGAATAGGGCATCGCGGATTTGTTGTCGATTTTAGTCCTGATATTCCTTTAGAGGATGATCTCAAACGAAGGGATTTGACCGTCAATGCCATTGCAAAAAATACTTTAGGGCATTACATTGATCCCTTTGGAGGCATTCAGGATCTCATTGCAGGTAAATTTCGTCATATTTCCGACGCTTTTTTTGATGATCCATTACGAGCACTTCGAGTCGCGCGATTCTCCACTTATGGTTGGGCAAAACGTTTTACAGTAGACGATCAGACATTAAAAATCATGCAAGCCATGAGTCAACAAAATATGCTGTCTACTTTGTCTCAACAGCGCATCTGGATAGAGCTCTCCCAAGCATTAAATAATCCATTCCCTCATCGATTTTTTGAGATATTGCATCGTTGCCAAGCACTCGATTATTGGCTTCCCGAATTGCAAGGCATTATAGACAATGGAAAGTTGAATCCATGGTTAAAAAAAGGATTTTCCTTACATAAAAGCTTGCTTTTACGCTATGCCCAACTGGGCTATTGGTGCCGAAAAAGTTCGAGAGAAGCAGATGATCATGCCTTGATTGCTGCGCAGCAAAAATTGGGCGCGCCGAAAAAATTTAATATTTTTTTTCAATGGCTTTATCTTTTGCCCAATGATTCTTTATCCGCATTTATGACGCTCCAGTCAGAATTTTGGTTTCAAAAATTTACTCAATGGGATTGCTGGAGAGCTGCTGATCACCTTAAAATCTATCTCGCCTTGCTTTATTGGCGAATGCAGATGGAGTGGTCCCATCAACCCGATCTTTTCCATTCAATAAAACGACATTTTTCAAAAATTCAAAAACTATTTTTAAAAATTAATTTAATTTCATTAACGTCCCGCGAATGCACAACCCTGCCACCACAAGAACGTCGCCCCAAACTTTTACAAAAAAAAGCTTTTTGTTGGGAACAATCTCTTTAATTAGCCACATGGACTTGAATTTATGCGAATTTTTAATCCCGTAGTTTCTTCGTTAAAAAATTTTCATCAACAGTGGAAAATTTATCTTCCTTTTCTCTCTTTAAAAAAAATCATTTTTTATAGCACATTTCTTTTAGCTTTGGGATATGGTGTTGGGTTCATCATTTACCAGCATCTCTTTTATCTCATGTTTACACGGCATTATAATCAGAGAAAAATTGCCTCTCATGTCTGGATTTATCGCAGAATTTTAGGAGAAAGTGGTCGTCGGTATTCTCAAAAATATCAAATTAAATTAAATTGGATGCTCAAACAACCCACGGAGCTGTGGCATATTCGAAACAATCATCACATGGAATTGCATGCTCATTTTATTCGAAATCCAAAAGCCACAAGCAATACCGTGGCGGTCCTGGCTCATGGCTTTCGAGGCAATCCTTTACAATTGGCGCACTTTGTTGATTTTTACGTCAATGAAATGGGATACCATGTTTTACTTCCCATTGCTCGAGGACACAGCAGCAGTGGAGGCATGTTAATCACTTTTGGCTATACCGAATGCGAAGATTATGTGCTTTGGCTCAATGAGGTGGTTAAAGAATTTGGCGCTCAAACAAATATTGTACTTCATGGCGTTTCCATGGGAGGGGCAACGGTATTATTGACGGGAGCCAATCATCACTTGCCCTCCCAAGTCAAAGCAATTATATCAGACAGTAGCTTTAGCTCTCTTCAAGAAACGTTGGTCTATCAATTTCCAAGCGCGTTAAAACGGATCTCCCATTGGATGCTCAATGCGACCAATCGCCGATTAAAAGCTGAGGCAGATTTCTCTCTTGAAGAAGCCAATTTGCTTAAACAAATGGCACGCATTCCGGTTCCTGTTTTATTGATTCATGGAACTCATGATCGCATTGTGCCCGTCACCATGGTCAACTCTCTTTATGATGCCTGTCCACATCCAAAAAAATATAAATTATCAGTCAAAGGAGCAGGCCATGCTTTCAGTTGGTTTATTTCACCCTATTTGTATCGAGATACCTTAAAAAATTTTCTTGAATCGTCTCTTTATCCTCCTGTTGAAAATGTGCCTCATCCTTAAACGGCGGCCTCAATCTTTCAAGATCTTCATCGTGAAGCAAAATAAATGATGCTGATGGGCTTTTCACTCCTAACTTAAACGACGATTGCGTCATTCTCGAGTATAATGTAAATAGACGCTTTAAAAATTTTATGTGACCACTGATGTTTGACGTCGGGAGCAAATTTTATTAATTAAAGTGAAGGGCTAAAATTTTCGTATACTAAGAGAACTTTTCATGCTAAATATCTATCGCCTTAATAATGGAAAGCTAGACACCCTTTTAAGCCATGATGAGATCAATGAAAATGAATTAATTTGGGTGGACTTAATTGCGCCGACACCGGCAGAATGTGCCTATGTTTCTCAACGCTTCAAACAACCCATCGTTTCAATCTCTGAAATGAGCAATATTGAATCAACGGCCAGATTTTTCCATGATAATACAGGCCTTCATATTCTTTCATTTTTTTTGGCAGAAACAAAAACTTCAAAAATCTGCAATACAACCGTTTCCTTTACTTTACATAATAATTGCTTGTTTTCTTTACGAGAACGGGATTTGGCGATCTTTCGGCTTTATCGCATTCGATGCAAAAAATTTCTTGCCGCCAATTGCCGGCATCCCTATGAGATTTTTCTTGGACTTCTAGAAACTAAAACAGGACAGTTGGCCGATGAAATTGAGTCAATCTATAATGAATTAGAAAATCTTCGCGTGTTGACGCATGAACGCGATGAAGAAAAATTCCAAAAAACCTTATTACATTTGGCCGAGTTGGAAAACTGCAGCAGTAAAATTCGACTTTGCTTAATTGACAGTCAGCGGGCGTTGAAATTTTTAATTCATAAACGTCCCTCCGATCCGACCTTAACAGAAGCGGAATGCCTCCAAAAAGCCAATGAAATGTTTCGAGACGTTGAATCCCTCATTCCTCATAATGAAATGCTTTTTCAGAGAATTAGCTTTTTAACTCAAACCACCATTGGGCTCATCCAAATGGAACAAAATCGAATCATGAAGTTTATTTCCATAATGTCCGCAGTCACCATTCCTGTTTTACTCATTACTGGCTGGTTTGGAATGGATTTAAATACCTTTTTCGGAAAAGAATATGCAAGCTGGCACTATCAAGTTCCTGCGGTTACCTTCCTCGCCTTGAGTTCGTGCGCCCTTTATTTTCTTCTAAAAAAGCTCAAATTGGCTTAAAATTTTTTTAAATTTCATAATAGAATCATAAAAATTATTATTTTTTGAGAAATTTTAATGATTTTTTTAAAAAACTCTTGCGCGCAAAAATTGCGCTTTTTTCATTTTTATGAGACGTTAAAATTATTCGTTTTATTTCCAAAAAACGGGTGGTTCTATTCCTCAGATCTTCCGATACCTCTGCTTAGGAGTTTCAAGTCCTTATGAGAGGCAAGTGAAGGTTTTGATTTTTTCTAAAAATTTTTAAAAAAAATCATCTCATGACAAGGAATTTGTCCGCATTCTTAGAGGTCTAATGGATCAACAGCACATAAAAATAGGTGTGTAGCGTTGAAAATTAGGCGATATGGCTAAGGTGCGCCTACAAAGTAAGGAGTACATTTGTGCGTGTTCGAATTAATAATGTTCTTATCTTTGATGAAGATACAATGAGCTTTTCTCCCATTAATAGTTTTTTACCGACAGTAAAATTAGGCAGTATTCATACTCGATGCTTTTCTTACCTTTGCCAAAAAAAGATAAAAAATGAAACAGTGGTTTCAAAAAAAGAACTTTTTTATGAAGGATGGGAAAAACATGGGTTGATCTCTAGCGACAACAGTTTGGCTCAAACCATTTTTCAAATTAGGAAAGCATTACGGCCCTTTAACCTTTCCGATAGCATTGGTACCATTCCCAGAGTGGGGTTTTCTCTGCGGCAAGTGGACATTGAGCCCATGCATCCGACCCAAACGGTATCGTGGTGGTCGGAAGTCTCTTCTCATAAAATTCCCTGGCCTCTCTCTCGAGGGAAAAACCAAAAAATCGTGGCCTCTTCGAAAATTTTAAAAGAAAATCGCGACTCAGAAGAAGAATTTACTTCAGTTTCTCTCTCCACTTATGGAGTTATTGCCGTTTTGGTACTGGCCCTGCCGATATTTTTAAATTCAGGAGTCCATTGCCAATGGTGAGGATAAATTTCTGAGGCTTTCGATAAAAAATTGTAATAGGTACACATCAGAATTGAATTATGTTAAAGTGTCCAGTAAGCATTCAATTGCATTCAGAGCGCTGAACAAATTGAAGAATACACTTGCATTTAGAGGATAGGAGAAAAGATTTCTTATGGTTGTGATCCGTTTAGCACGTCATGGCGCCAAAAAAAAACCGTTCTATCATGTTGTTGCTGCTGATAGCCGCGCGCCACGCGATGGGCTTTGTTTAGAAAAATTAGGATTTTTTAATCCCATGACTCGCAATTCAGAGTTGCGATGCAAAATTGATTTGGAACGTTTCAATTACTGGGCGGGCGTTGGAGCTCAAGCAACTGATCGGGTCAAAAGTTTGATTCGTGAACAAAAAAAACTCCAAACTCAAGCGGAGCTCAATTAAACGATGACACCTTCCCAAGCAGATTTCATTTGTATGGGTAAAGTGGGAAAACCGATCGGATTAAAGGGGTGGTTAAATTTTTGGCCGGAGTGTGAGGATTATCGCATTATGCTTTCTGCAGCACTTTGGATAAAACATGCGTCGGAAAAGGCAATGGATTGCCTCATAGAAATAGAAAGCATGCACCAGAATGGCCGAAGAGTTTTATTCAAAACAGTTGATAATCGCGATAAAGCAGCGCGCCTAAATCATGCCACCCTTTGGATGCGTAAAACCGATTTACCCAAAATTCCAGATGAAGAATTTTATTGGGAAGAATTAATCGGAATGCATCTGATCCATCCGTCTAATCATGAACGAATGGGCACGGTGATTGGCTTGACGCCTACGCCAGCTTATGATTTATTAGAAATTTCTCCAAAAAATTCCCTCTCTCTCGAGCAGGTGGGATCAAAGTTTTTGCCTTATTTACCTCAAATTTCCATAAAATCTATCGATCGCGTCAATAGAACAATTGAATTGACTCCCTCTGCTCTGCTTTGGCTTGAATAATTCATGAGGGAATATAAAACAGCCTATGTTTGATATCGCCTCGATTCGAGAATATCCTTCTGAAAAGATGCAGCCTTTTCAAATCGGTATTTTAACCCTGTTTCCAGAATTTTTTTCCGTTCTACAGCATTATGGGGTGAGTGCACGCGCTGCGACGCACGGCTTTCTGGAAATTTCAATAGAAAATCCTCGAGCATTTTCTGGGAATCATTATCAAAGTGTTGACGATCGTCCTTATGGGGGAGGCGCAGGAATGGTGATGCGATACGAACCCTTAAAACGAGCGCATGAAAAATTATTAGAAAAAAAAGAATTTAAAAACGCTAAAACCATCTATCTTTCTCCTCAAGGAAAGCGACTTTCTCAAGAAATTTTTAAACAATGCGTCTGCGCTCAAACTCCATTAATTTTGCTCTGTGGGCGTTATGAAGGAATTGATGAGCGGCTGATCGATAGCATCGTGGATGAAGAATGGTCGATAGGGGATTATATTCTCAGTGGAGGGGAACTGGCCGCAATGGTCTGCATTGATGCCATCGCCCGTCAACTGCCTGGAGTTTTAAAAAACGCGCAATCATTAGAGGAAGAAAGTTTTTCTAATGGGTTACTCGAATATCCCCATTACACCAAACCCCGTATCATTGATGGGCAAGAGGTTCCTCAAATTTTACTTTCTGGAAATCATGAAAAGATTAAGTGCTGGCGCCGGCAACAATCTTTGGGAAGAACCTGGCAAAAACGCCCTGAACTTTTATTGAAACAACATTTAAGCAAAGAAGATGATTGCCTCTTGGAAGCATTTAAAGTAGAGTATTTAAAAAGCCAATCGAAAAACTTTGTTGATTCATGAGTTATTTTTAATTAAACAGCAGGTATCGCATGCTCAAGGGCATCATTGAAAAATTTGAAAGTCAATATCTTAAATCAAACCTTCCAAGTTTCTCCGCCGGAGATACATTACAAATTCATTGTTGGATTTCAGAAGGAAATAAACGTCGCTTACAAACCTTTACTGGGGCGGTGATTGCGAAACGCAATCGTGGGTTGAATTCGAGCTTTACTGTAAGAAAACAAGGGCATGGTTGTTGTGTAGAACGCGTATTTTCCCTTCATTCCCCTCTGATTGATGCAATCGAAGTCATTCGTCGAGGAAAAGTGCGTCGAGCAAAACTTTATTATCTTCGAGATCGCACAGGTAAAGCGGCTCGGATCAAAGAACGCATTATCCTGAAAAAAAATGCAGCAGCCAAAATAGACACCAATAGCTCACCATAAATGCTCCCATAGTAGCATCACTCTCGATTTTTAGGCCCATTTAACATGGGCCTTTCTGTTGTCATCTCCTCTTACATTCCTTGCTTTTGCGCGCAATCTCTCCGGGTAGGGATAAGTCCCTCTTTGTCATCCCGTGGCTTTAAAAATAGAGAAACATCGATCATTTTCCCAATTTAATGGTTGGGCATTTGCCCCTATTCCTACTGATTCGCTTTAATAATGCCATCGCAATCAAAATGATGAGCTTTTATCTTTTTAGGCAGAAATTTTTCATCCTTGAAAGACGCTATTCTCCGAAAAATTGCCTTATCTGTATGCGATGAGAAACTTTTAGAGGGGTCTTGGATGTCGCTATCTATTTTTTATTATTTGAAATCATTAAAAATTTACTGGAGATTAAAAAAATATAGCCTTAAAAAAATTCTGACCCCCTTTTTTATCGTCTCTTTTTTGCTTTGTTTCAGCCTTTTTCTCAAAAAATTTTTCATTTTTTCTTCAATGAGCACCAATAGCTCTCCCAATTTTGCGATGTTGACTCCTCACACTGCTTTATCTTCAGTTGATTGCGAAAGCACTCCCGGCGATTCCCATTCTTGTTATGGATGGCAGCTGATTGCCGTAATGAATTATAATCAATCCTCTGTCGCACTGTTTGATACCCACGATGAAAAAAGGGATCCATTTAAAATTCTTCGAATCACTGATTCTAATACCGAGTTTCAAATAAAAAAAATTCAATCAGACGGCCTTTGGATCTCTCCACCCGAAACGGGCGTACAATATTCCCAAGAGGATGCGTTTAAAACGGCTAAGTTTTGGAAAATCGGCCAATTTTTCCCAATTTCTTCCAAACCTGAAGAGCATTTTAAAAATAAAGGGGCACAAAACGATGATCTAAAAACAAATTGCCTTGCATTACATCACGTTCCTTTTTTACAATTGGTTCAATTATTTGAGCACTGCGCTCTGCACGTTTACCCTATTGATGCATTGTCTTTTACGAAAGAATTATTATTTACGCTCCCAGGAATGGAATTTTCTAATGAAGAGAATTTAAAAAAAGACATCTTCCTATTGTTTCGCTTATCTGAATATCCGAATGTGCTCATTCCTCAACTGACCCTTTCCTCCTCTTCTAACCGCACAACTTCTTCAAAACAAGAGTACGCTCGAGTAGTCTTACAACATCTTTCTCTTGCCGAAGAGGGGGAACATTTAAAAAAAGAGCTTCAATCAAAACTCTCCCTTTCTGCGAAAATAGTCTGTAATTTAGAAAATAATATTCTTGATATCACTGACGATCGTGAACATCTGATGAATGCATTTTCTTGGCTTGCTCAACGAGATCGCCCTTGTCCCCAATTTTATCTCAATGCTAGGATTTTTTTCTGTTGCGAAGAAACGGCCCATCAATTTGGGTTAGATCTTCTCAATGGACTTTCAGCAATTGCACAATCCTACCCTCCTTCATCCTCTCAGGCCACGTCAACGCCTTCCAGACGAACTCGAGCCAGCAATGCAGCATCACGCTCCTCTTGCGCAATAGGAAGCGCTTCTGAATGCACGAACGGGCCTTTATTATGGGCAATGCATCTTGGACGCTATGCGCTTGGGCAGCTTTTAAGTCAATTAGAAATTGATGGAAAAATCACGATGCTTTCAATGCCCAGTATCGCTGTAAGAAATCACCAACGCGCGCTCTTGCAACAAACGCATCAACTGACATTGAACACTCTTTCTAAAGGAAAGAAAAAATCTGACAAAGAGCCAGAAGAGATTCATTTTAAATTTGAGGTGGTTCCCGTAGCATTAAATTCCGGAAAAATTTTAGTCAAAATCTTTTTGACGTTAGCCGTCCCGAGTCAAAAACATTCGAACCCTGAAAAAGAATCTGAAAAAATTTCCCATACTTTAGAAACCGATTTGATTGTGGAACTGGGAGAGCCCATTATTTTAGGAGGATTACTCGAACAAAAAACATCTCAAATCGACAATGTTCCTTTTCTATTCAATTGGCTTCCTTTAAAAACATTTCACCATCACGAAACCGATCATCGCAATAATGTCCTGCTTCTTTGTTTTTATATCGATCCTATGATCAATCATCAGAGCCCTGGAACATCTCCCAAAAGAGCACTCAACGCTAGAACATCCTGACGGGAAATAGAAAGCAATGGGAGCTGTTAAATCACTGCTTTCTATTTCTTAAATATGTTCTCTCAACGCTTTAAAATCTATCGCAATAAAAGAATGGTTTCTTGATAAGGCGAGGAGTAGGTGGTAGACAGAAGGCATGTTCATCTGTTTTTAAAACATGCCTGCTTTCTGAACACCTTTGACTTCACCGCCCTTTTATAATAGAGAAAGGAGTGCAAAAAGAGCCGCTCTCTCTAAATTTTAGCGCGTGGCGTTTTCTCCAAACCCCATCATCATGAATGAAGGGGCTGGATTTCTCTCAAATCATTCCTGAAGAGAAATTTTTATTTTTCCCTTTCATTCTCTGTGGAATTGGTATTAGCGGCAGGCAGTTGTTTATTCACACGATCTTTAATATGGGAAAAAGCATCTTTTACTTCATTGAAAAGTTTAGACTGTCTCGCTTCCCATAACCAATTGGAGCATTGCATGCCTGTAAAATTTCTATCGGTCAGTGCCACTGAATTATAATATTCTAAAGCAAAGGGACTCGAAAGATTAACAGCACTTTTTGCAGACCCTTTCCAATTAAAATCAACAGAAATTACGGGACTAAAAGAAAAGTTATCCAATACTCCTTTGAGTGATAATAATTTTCCCTCATTTAAGTAATTGAATCGACCGCCCAAACTCAACGCAAAGCAATTAAAAATTTTTCTAAAAATAGGAGCTAAACCCAAATTGAGATGCAAAAGTACTTGTCCATAAGGAAAAGGCTCTTCTTGCCGATTTGATTGTTGAGAATGTCCTAATTCTAGAGAGAACTTATGGCGAGAAGATAAAATTGGGCAAGTTAACCGGCCATACAGCGGGGTAAAAATTCGCAGATCGCTATCTTGGGAAATGGAATCTGCCCCATTCTTTTCAGAAAAGAACGATCGCAAATTTTTAATTTGCTGGAATGTGTTTTGAGTGCCCCCTTGAAATAAGCATTTTCCACACCCTCCTTCCAAATGCAATCCTATTCTTGCATGATTAAGAAGGGTATGAGCCGATAAGACAGGAAGAGCATCTGCTGAAAAATGCATTCCTAAAAAAGCGGACTCTTTTATTCGCCATCGTCCCCCAGAAGCTAGCCCTACTCGAGACCCAAGAAGAGACTCGTCATTTGATTGAGCTTCGCCATTCCATGAAAAAGGGGCAAATGCACTCATCGTAGGCGCAGCCATGACTTCAATAAAACCATACCCTCTCTTTCGAACGTGAAAAGGTCGAATCGCACGGAGAGCCGGTAGTCCTACCTGACCTTTCCAATTTGCTTCAATTCTTTTTTTAGGAAGCATGACACGGGCAATGTTATGGCCCATGTTGTGAACATTGTGAGCAACGACTTCACCGGCGTGGTGAGCGTTCGATGCACTGATCTTTACCCTTTCTTCTGAAAGGGCTCGATTTGCCAGGGCATGAGGTGCCATGACATTTAGCGCTAAGATCCCCGACAAAGTCGTCCATAGACTTGAGCGCAGATGAGATGAGCGGGACTGCATATTGTTCCTCCTTTTAAGACATGAAACGTCACACTATTAAAATATAAAAACCTGAATTCTTTAGATGATTTGAGATAAAATAAGTGAAATTAGAGTCCATTCAGATAAGCTCCAAATATTTCTTATTCGATAAAAATCTTCTGCCATCTTTAAGCGCGCTTACCCGTAAAAAATGAGTGCGAACTACTTTTTAATTAGCACAAAAATTGATTTTATTCCAATTTTAAAAAATTTTACTTAAAATATTTTTTTTTATTTAACGCATTCATTTATAACGATAAAAAATTTTTTTAATCTTTAATCGACTCATTCTTAGAAGGTGAGTCATTGAAATTTAAAAAGAAAATAATTATGATGAGGATTTACTTTAAAAGCATTTTTAAATAATTAAAAAATTGCCCTCATGCTCCAGACCATTGATTCTGAAAAAATTTTAAAAATACCATTTTTAAAATGGGCTGGAGGAAAACGTTGGCTGATAAAAAAATTGCCAAAAACTTTCAACTCAACCAAAAAAATTTTGATTGAACCTTTTGTAGGATCGGCCAGTTTTTTTTTAAATTATCCCTGCGAAAAAGCATATTTATCGGATGTCAATCCCGATCTTATTAATACTTATCAATGGTTAAAAAAATCTCCAGCGTCCTTAATTAAACTGGCCAAACCTTTTTTTGAGCCCCGTTGCAATGCGGCAGAAGTTTATTATCAACTGCGGGCGCACTTTAATACCATAACAGCGCAGAGTATAGAGCGCGCGGCCTTATTTATTTACCTCAATCGACATGGTTATAATGGCTTGTGTCGATATAATCGACAAGGAATATTTAATGTGCCTTTTGGACGTTATATTCGTCCTTATTTTCCAGAAGAAGAGCTGTGGTCATTTTCAAAGCAGGCAAAGCGGGCTTCTTTTTTTTGTGAGCCTTTTGATGCCGCTTTTCGTCGCGCCCGAAAGTTGCGTCACATCCATCCTTCGGAAACATTAATTTATTGCGATCCTCCCTACTTGCCTGTGGCAACCCAAACGACCAGCCACTTTTCTGGATATTCTCCTCAACCCTTTGGAAAAGAAGAGCAGTTGAAATTGGCGCGTTATGCTGAAAATTTTTCTCAAAAATATTTTTCAACCGTCTTGATTTCCAATCATGCTCTGGATGAAACGCGGCAGTGGTACTGCAATGCCACTGCCATTGAAGAATTTTTCGTTGCTCGACGCATTGGATGCTCTCTTCAAAGCCGCCGTTGCTGTAAAGAACTTTTAGCTACCTATCTTCCGCTATCTTCATCTTAAATCATCGAAAATAAAAGCAGCCATATACAATATCAAAACGATTTGATACGATTTTTAAAAATCAATATTGACTTTCTTTTATTCAAATATAATCAGTAAGGAATTTAAATCATGACTCGCCCCATCCTTTTAAGTGGCATACAGCCGTCGGGATATTTGACTCTTGGTAACTATTTGGGGGCAATTCAGCAATGGAAACAGCTCAAAAAGGATTATACTTCATTATTTCTAGTCGTTGATTTGCATGCTTTAACTGCTAATCCCAATCCCATTCATCTTCGCGAAAGCATTCTTGATACATTCGCTTTATACTTAGCCTGTGGATTGAATCCTTCAGAAGAGATTCTTTTTTTACAATCGCAAGTGCAGGGACATACGGAATTAAATTGGTATCTGAATTGTTTTACTTATTTTGGAGAATTGAATCGAATGACTCAATTCAAAGAAAAATCTCAAAAATATCAGCATCTGGGGATAAATTCTGGGTTATTTAATTATCCATGCTTGATGGCTGCGGATATTTTACTTTACCAGACACAATTGGTTCCCGTTGGAGACGATCAAACGCAACATTTAGAGTTGACGCGAACCATTGCGCAACGTCTTAATCAGTTGATGGGGCAAGCCTTGTTCACGATTCCCAAGCGCATTTCTCCTCCCACAGGGGCGCGAATCATGTCATTAACGCATCCCACCCAAAAAATGTCTAAATCGGACGCCGATCCCAACAGCCGAATTGAATTGCTTGATTCTCCTGAAATCATCGAAAAAAAAATTAAATTAGCCAAAACGGATTCTTTCAATGCAGTTCGTTATGATCGAAGCACTCAACCAGGCATTGCCAATTTAATTGAAATTTATGGGGCTTTGACCAGCCAATCTCATCAACAGGTTGTGGATGAATTTCAACAGACCAATTATTCTACGTTTAAAGCAGCGCTCACCACGCTCTTATGTGAAACCTTAGTGCCCATTCAAGAAGAATTTAAACGCTTTCGCAATAATCCTTCGGAGCTGATGGCATTAGCCGATCTGGGAGCCCAGCGAGCAGAAGCATTGGCTCAGCCCACCTTGGAGGCGGTGAGAAAAGCCTTGGGGCTTGTTGCCCGTCATCATTAATCGATGTTGAGCACAATCCCTGACAAGGCATCAATTTTCTGAAGGGGAAAACCGAAACATTTATCCTCATAGCCCATTCGCAGTCAATAAAGATCCGTAATGGATATGAGGAATGAACCAGGGCATATACAAGATTACCAAGGTGCCATAGGCCAAATAAGGAGCATAGCGCAAACGCTGCTGAGCGCTCACCAGGCAGACAAGCAGAGCAAAAAGATTGCCAATTAAAAAAGAATAAAATGCTTCTTCCCAATTGAGCCAAGCCCCTATCCCGGCAAAAAAGAAAACATCTCCTTGCCCAATTTTTTCTCGATAACCTGCCTTTTGAAGCCCTTGCTGGACAATCCAAAATAAAAAATAAATGAGCAGAACCTGCCCAGCATTTTGATACCATGGAAAGCAACCTCCACCCATCATCCACTTGGAAAATATTCCCGAAAAAATCAGCAAA
Source organism: Androctonus mauritanicus (assembly GCA_011317285.2). Classification (NCBI taxonomy): domain Eukaryota; kingdom Metazoa; phylum Arthropoda; class Arachnida; order Scorpiones; family Buthidae; genus Androctonus; species Androctonus mauritanicus. The sequence continues at coordinate 15,220 of WUQG02122124.1, read as the reverse complement.
TAATTTAAAACATTTGGAATATAACCTGTGGAGGCATCCATCCAAGCAATAGAAAAAAGTTGTCCAAGAAACAATAGGGCCATTGTCCAATTGGCATTTCTCAATGGAATGGTACTAAAAACAATAAAAAAAATTACTGAAAGACCAGGATGTCTCCAATGACACGTCAGTCCGATTTCTTCAAGATTGTCATGTTCTAAAATCCAACGAATGGAGTGATTGCCCAACCGCGAGACGGAATACAAATAAAACCGCTTTAAGAAAAAAAAATAAACATTTTTCACAATGAAAAAAATAAAACTAAAAAATCCCATAGAGATGAGCTGCATCGATGTAACGGGCATCTGTGACTCCTTGTAACTCTGAACCGTGATCGTAAGATGAAAAAAGAACGGCTCCATTTCATGTTTCAGCTATTTTTATTTCACCTGTTCTCTATTAAATTGAATCATCTCCGATAAATTCTGTGAACTGGAAATATTCTTTTCCAGAGTGCCGTCACATTATTCATTTCGTCAAATCATGAATGCATCACAGTATTGCGGTTGAATTCTTTAAAAAAGCCAATTCTTTCAAACAACACTTGATTCTTTGCCTATTTTTCCTTTAGAATTAATAGGTGGGTTTAGCCTAGGTAGCTCAGTGGTAGAGCAGTGGACTGAAAATCCTCGTGTCGGTGGTTCGATTCCACCTCTGGGCACCATTTTTAAAATTCATTGGCCTTACGTCAATCTTAATCCTTTATGATTCTTTTTATAAGAATTTATTCTCATTTCTCACCTCTTTTTTCTTCAACAGTATTGTCTGAAAAATGGGGTCATCCTTTCAGACCACCCCATACTATAGATTTAATAAAAAATTTGGCAAATAATCCTTTTAGATTCAAATGAAACCGATCATTTGAATGCTATCGTCCCATTACGTTTTTAAAGCGCTTACATTTTCTGATGAAGAAGGCTGGCTCGCCTCTGCAGAAGACACCGCCGCAGCATCAGAAATAATCCCTTGACGTTGAAGGCGGTCGTCTAAATTGACCTGCTCTACAACAAGCGGTCGTCGCACCCTCTCTAACGTTTTTTCTTCTAACGAAGGGCAATTTCTCTCCGAAATAAATGCATTTTGCTTGCCTGTTGAAACTTGATCTGGCTCTGTTTGTGAAAAAAATTCCTCACGATGATTGAGCTGCGCTGCATCGTCAGAGAATTGTTTTGCAGGGAAAATGGTCGCATTCAGTGCGCTATCTTTTAAAACACTTTCAGATGAAAATTCCGCAATTTCTTTTGAAGCGGATGGAGAAATTGTTTCTTTTTTGGAGGGTTCTTGAGAAGGCAATGCCCGTTTCTTTAAAGGCTTTGATTCTACGATTTCTCTTGAAGCCTCTTTGTCGCACAAAGCCTCTGGTGTTGAGGGATTTTTTTGATTCAGAGGAGCACTTTCAACAGCGGATTCCAGAATTTTTTCATTTTTTTTATGCTGAAATGGCGGAACATACGAAAGATTTTGCATCGATTCATTTTTCTTCAGGATTTCTTCATTAGAGAGCAATGGGTTCTCTTTTGCTTCAGTAGAAATTTTTTCTGATTTAAGAGTTGAAGCCAATTCTGTCTTTGAAAAACCTTTTTTGGAAGGAGAGCGAGACGTTTCATTGAGTGAGGCAGTCGATAAATTTTTAGATTTGCCCTCCTCTTTACTGAGTTTCCCCAAAGGCTTTCCTTTAATTTCTTTTATTTCTTTAGACGGAGTCGATTCTGAAGGAGATTTAAAAGGAGGAATTTTTTGTAATTTTGACTCTTCTTTTATTTTTTTATGAGAAGGAGAGGATGAAGATTTGACCTCTTGCAGCTGAGCATTCAAATATTTTCGAGAGCCAGAATTTTTTCCATTCAAATTTTTTGATGCTTTGCTTGTTTCAGAAAATTCTGATTTTTCACTGAAAGCATTGACTGTTGAAAACGATTCATACCCTTCTTCATTACTCAGAAGACGTTTCTCTTTTGAAGAAGAGACCGTTTCAAATTCTTTTTCTTGATTCCCTTTACTTTTTCCAAAAATTGACAAAAAAAGACGTTTTAAAAAACCAGGTTTAGAATCATTTTCTGGTTTTCTGCAGCGGCTACGAACTTGAGAAGGCAATAAAGCGCGAGTGGCACGAACCGCAGCAGGATCTACCGACATTTTGGTCTCACTCAATGGGCTTTCCTTCTGGGATGATTTAGCAATTTGGCTCGGAAGCAAATAACTCAATGATTGAGCGTCTTCTATTCCTGTAGATAATCGATGAATAGAGTAATTGGGCGTTTGTAAATTTTCATCAGGAACCACAAAAATTTTGGTTTGATAATTTTTCTCAATCGCGCTTAATGAGGCGCGCTTTTCATTTAGAAGATAACACCCTATTTCTACTGGAACAAGCGCGCACAACTCTTCTAATTGATAATGGGTGGCTTGATCTTCTAACAATCTCAGAATCGCTAATGCCAGCGATTCATTGCTTCTCACTGTTCCTCGGCCATAACATCGCGGGCAGGTATGTGTCGTCGATTCTCGTAAAGAAAAGCCTAATCGTTGGCGTGAAAGTTCCAACAATCCAAATCGAGATAATGTACCAATCTGAACGCGCGCCCGATCCTCTTTAACCAGCTCTTTCATTTTGGCTTCTAATGTTTGTTGATGTTTGAGCTGGTGCATATCGATAAAATCAATGACGACTAATCCGCCCAGATCTCTAAGTCGAAATTGTCGGCTAATTTCTTGCGCCGCTTCTAAATTTGTCAAATAGGCCGTTTCTTCAATATTCATTCCTTTTGTAGAACGTGAAGAATTCACATCAATAGCCGTTAATGCTTCGGTAGAATCAATGACGATTGCACCCCCAGAAGGCAACTGCACTTCTCGTTGAAAAGCCGTCTCAATTTGGGATTCAATTTGATAATGTTGAAATAAAGGGATCGCACCGGAATAAAGAGAGACTTTATTTAAAAATTCTGGCTTGAATAAAGCAATTCTATCTTTAACCAAGGCATAGGTGTTGGGATCATCGACTAAAATTTCGTCAATATCTTTTCTGACATGATCCCGAATGGCTCGAGACAAAATGCTGCCTTCTTGGTGAATCAAGCAGGGCGCAGGATACCGCTTGGCTATTTCACAGATCGCTTCCCAATAATTTAAAAGACTATTTAAATCCCAGGCAAAATCATCATATTTTTTGCAAATTCCCGCTGTTCTTACAATAACGCCCATCTCAGGAGGGATTTTTAATTGTGATAATTGTTGTTTTAAAGCTTGCCGCTCTGCACCTTCAATTCTTCTAGAAATCCCTACAGCTTTCGAATTATTGGGCATCAATACCAAATAGCTTCCAGCCAAACTGATGTAAGTGCTTAAAGCCGCTCCTTTTGTCCCTCGTTCGCTTTTGCTGATCTGGACTAAAATTTCTTGCCCTTCGGTCAACACACTTTTCATCTTTGTTGGCCAATTGCTTAAAAATTCTGAGGGAACTCCCAGTAAAGAAGACGGCGTAATTTCTTTTAAAGGTAAAAATCCATGTTTTTCTTCGCCATAATCTACAAAAACAGCATCTAGACTGGGCGCCAACTTTGCGATTTTCCCTTTATAAATATTTGCCTTTGTTTGCTCAAAGCCGATGCTTTCAATATCTAAGTCGTATAAATTTTTTCCTTCAACCAGTGCAACTCTTAATTCTTCCCGCTGAGTTGCATTAATCAACATTTTTTTCATAATCTAAACTCTATCTTTTAAAGCGTTGCTTGACGTTACTCATCAGGCAAGCATGCCATGCTTTGTAAAAAAATTAAACTTATTTGGGCGAAACCTTGCCGAAGGCTCCGCTTTTTCTAAGCGTTTCAATTATCAGAAATTCAGTTTAAAATAAAGACATTCTCACTGTTTAATTGTCTCTTGAACTATTGAAAACGAAAAACTTTTCATTGGCTCGTTTTCCAGACTCACAATAAAAATTTTTTACCAAGATTTTGAATTCCTTTCTAAACTTAAGAGCCACCTTAATTTATGCTTCCTATTGCGTCTTATCATACAGCAAACTTCTATCGAGAAGCCACACCCGATGAACTTGAGCAACGCATCGATCGCTCCCTTTTAAAACTTCCCATGCGACCTCCCAAACATCTCATTCAACGTTTATTAAGAAAGGGACAGATTCGGGTGAATGGAAAAAAAATTGACCCCAGTTATCGTCTCCGAGAAGGAGATATTTTAGCATTTCCTCAGGCATTTTTAAGTCCACACATTGCCCCTCCCAATCATCATATTGATAAAAAGTTGAATCAAATTGGAATAGATCTTCTTAAAAATGTTCTATGGGAAGATGACGCCCTCCTAATATGCAATAAACCCGCTGGAATTGCAGTTCATGGAGGCACTCAACAAACCGTCGGATTAATTTCGGCGCTTCGCCATATTCGACCCGATATCATTCATTTAAACTTAGTGCATCGTTTGGATAAACCCACATCAGGGATTTTGATTTTTTCTAAAACCCTCCAAGCCCTTCGAAAACTTCATGCTCAATTTTTAACCAATCATGTAAAAAAAATCTACCTTGCAATATTGTATAGTCCCTCAACTCATCTTCCGAATAGATGGGAAATCGATAAAAAAATAGATAAATCTCAAAATAACCATTATGCTTCCCAAGCCTCTAAAGTAAAAAACCTTTTCCCAGAATCACACCAAGGAAAAATGGCTCAAACAACTTTTTCCATTTTAGAAAGAATAAATAAAAACATTCTATTAACAGAAATTTCCCCAAAACAAGGACGCAATCATCAAATTCGTATCCACGCCGCCCAAAATCAACAGATCATCTTAGGAGATGCAAAATATCTGGAAATAAGCCAAGTCAAAACAGCGGCAAGGACCATCGAAAAACATTCTCACCAGCACATTAAAACTGCTCTAAACTTTTTACCCAAAGATTCTATTTATCTTCATGCTTACACACTGAGTTTTGTCCATCCTAACACCGAAAAAAAAATCACGATCCATGCGCCCTTGCCTCATTATTGGAAAAAATGCTTAGAATCTCTAGGGGCAAAATCTCAATATTAAAAAAATTTAGGAGCTTCATTACAGCATTCATAAAAAAAGAAGAAGCACTCGGTTAAATCATTTCGAGTGCTTCTCCTTACCGTGAACTTTAGAAACTCACACGTCTATTCGGTTTCTGGGATAAGTTCAATATAAGCCATAGGGGCGGCATCGCCTTGACGAAAACCACATTTTAATACACGGGTATATCCTCCCGGACGGGTGGAATAACGCCGGCCCAAATCAAATAATTGTTGCGTCGCTTTTTTATCCTGAATTCGAGAAAATATTAAACGACGTCTGCTTTGAGTATCTTCTTTTGCTAAGGTGATTAAACGTTCAACAAAGCCTCTTAAAGTTTTTGCTTTGGGCAGCGTCGTTTTAATGACTTCGTGTTCAATGACCGATTTTGTTAAATTTTTTAAAAGAGCAAGACGATGCTGAGAAAATCTTCCAAATCGCCGTCCTTTGTTAACATGACTCATGAATAACTAATCCTTTTCGGAATTGATTTTATAAAAATTTCATACAATGATTTACGGTTCTTAGATTTTAAATCTAAAAATCATTTGATATCGGACGTGTCCACTGATCAACCAGCATTCCCAATGAAAGACCGTGGGAATCTAAAACTTCTTTAATCTCAGTTAAAGATTTTTTCCCTAAATTTGGAGTTTTCAGTAGTTCTACTTCAGTACGCTGAACCAAATCACCAATATAATAAATAGCTTCTGCTTTTAAACAATTTGCCGAACGCACTGTCAGCTCTAAAGCATCGACTGACCGAGAAAGCAAAGGCTGGATCCCTCGGGATTCAATCTGCTCTTCAATTTTTTGCAATCCCTGCAGATCAACAAAGGCGCCAAGCTGCTGAGCTAAAATCGTAGACGCTTCCTTAATAGCTTCTTGCATTCCAATGGTTCCATCGGTTTTCAGATCTAACAGCAAACGATCACAATCAGAACGCTCTTGAAATCGAATCGATTCAACGCTACAAGAGACTTGATTGACCGGACTAAAAGAAGCATCCAGCCGCAATGTTCCTATTGGCGCCTCCTCTGCATTCTCAAAGCCTGCAGAGTTTTCACCTTGTCCCTCTATAAGTCCTTTCGCTCGTGTAGCCGCCGGAACATATCCTCGTCCTCGTTCCACGCGAATAGTCATATCCAATTGCGCCTCTGGAGTAGTCAAATGACATAGAACTAAATCAGGAGTAAGGAGTGCTGCATTTTCTGAAAGTTGGATATCTTTGGCATACACGGGGCCCACGCCTTTTTTTACTAGAGAAAATTCTCTCATTTCTCCGGAAAATAGCTTAATTTTCAACTTTTTTAAGTTGAGTAAGATCTCAATAACATCTTCTTTTATTCCTTCCTTAAAAGAAAATTCATGAGAAATACCATTAATATGGACTTGAGTTACGGCATAACCATAAAGAGAAGAAAGCAAAATTCGACGTAATGCATTTCCTAACGTATATCCCATTCCCCGTTCTAAAGGCTCGAGGCTTAAACGATAAGAATAGGGACCTGTTTCCTCTATATTAACTAAGTTTGGAACCAAATATTCATGTGCCAAAGATGCTGACATTCTTTCCTCGTCATGACATGATCAAAATAAGAGGTTTACTTGGAGTAAAGCTCTACGATAATATGCTCATTGATATCGTGGCAAAATTCTGAACGCTCAGGAACATTTTTGAATATTCCTTTCATGTTTTCTTTATCCACTTCCAACCAAACGCTTTGTGCCTGTCTTGCATTTGCTAATTCCAAGGCAGCTTTTATTCGAAGCTGTTTTTTAGCATGTTCCCGAATTTCAACGATATCTCCAGGAGAAAGTAAAAAAGACGGAATATTGACAGTACGACCATTGATTAAAATCGCGCGATGAGAAACCAATTGACGCGCTTCTGCACGAGTTGCTGCAAAACCCATTCTAAAAACCACATTATCCAAACGACGTTCTAGGAGGTTCAATAATCCGCTTCCTGTATTGCCTTTGGCTTTAGCAGCTTTTTCATAATACAACTTAAATTGTTTTTCTAAAATTCCATAAGTGCGACGAAGTTTTTGCTTTTCTCGAAGTTGCACATTGTAATCTGAAGAACGGCCTTTTTTTACAGAATGTTGACCAGGAAATGTTTCAGATTTACATTTTGTGTCTAACGCACGAATTCCGGAAAGCAAGTCCAGATCTGCTCCCTCTCGGCGACTTAAGCGCAATCTCGGCCCTAAATATCTTGCCATGACGTTAATTTCTCCAAATCAATATGATGCTAAACGCGACGTCTTTTAGGGGGACGACAGCCATTATGGGGAATAGGGGTAGTATCAACAATACTTAAAATTTTTAATCCTGCTGCGTTTAAAGCGCGAAGACTTGAGTCTCTGCCCGGTCCAGGCCCCTTTAACCGCACATCAAGATTGCGCATCCCATATTCTTTAGCCATTTCTGCGCACTTTTCAGCTGCGACTTGTGCTGCAAAAGGCGTCGATTTTTTTGAGCCCCTAAATCCCGACCCGCCAGCGCTTGCCCACACTAAAGCATTCCCTTTTTTATCGGTGATGGTCACTATGGTGTTGTTGAAAGAAGCTTGAATATGCGCAATTCCGTCGAGAATTTGAATTTTCACACGCTTTCTTTGTCGTGTAACTGTTTTTAACGCCATGTTTTACTTAACCTTTTTATAATTTCAAGATAAAGACAAAACTCATACTCGGTTGGCACTTGAAATGGTCGATCCATTTCAATCCCCCTAGAATTTTGAAAAATTTTTATTTACCTGTCTTTTTAATGAGTTTTGGTGGTCCTTTTCGAGTCCGCGCATTGGTTCGCGTTCGTTGGCCATGAACTGGTAAATTTCTTCTATGACGAATCCCTCGATAACATCCAAGATCCATTAACCGCTTAATGCTCAACATTACTTCTCTTTTGAGTTCACCTTCCACCGTATATCCTGAAACTTCAGCACGAATTCGGTCTAAATCATTTTCAGAAAGAGTTTTTAATGGAAGATTTTTAGGAAGATTAAGTTTTTCACAAATTGCGTTTGCCCGAGCTAACCCTATTCCATAAATAGAAGTTAAAGCAATGAGCACATGTTTGTTATCCGGAACAATTACGCCTGCTATACGGGCCACGGCCTACTCCATTTTAAAATATAAAAACTAGATGTTTCTAACAATAATGATGATTAATTTTATAACAGCTGGTCCAAAACGCCTCTTACCCTTGGCGTTGTTTGTGGCGGACGTGCTTACAGATTACTCGAAGAACTCCAAATCGTTTGACCAACTTGCAGTCTCTACATCTTTTTTTCACAGAAGATTTTACTTTCATATCATACATCTCTTTTTCGTAATGAACAAATAACTTGATAACTCTTTTATTAGCGGGATTGCTGCCTTAACTTCCAAAATTGAGTTTTCGCAAGTAAATTCTCATATTGATGGGAGTAAATATGCGTTGCAACATGTTCTAAAAATTCTACCACAACTCCGACAACAATTAACGTTCCTATCCCCCCCAAGACCAACTTTTTTCCCCAAATCTTTTTTCCAAAAAAAGGAAGAAAACAAATGGTGAAAAGAATATAAAGGGCAGAAAGCCGGGTTATTCTATCTATTAAAGCTTTTAAATACAAGGCAGTTCTAGCCCCTGGACGGATCCCTGGAATGCAAGCTTTGTCTTTTTTGAGATGATCGGCGGTTTCCCAACAATCAAAATTGATTCCCGAATAAAGAAAACAGGCAAAGACTAATAAAGGACCTTCCAGAAAAAATATGTGCTTTAAACCCATATTCTCCCGGCTGGTCGTTATAAATTGAGTTATCTCCCGAATAATAGCCCAATCTCCAAATCTAGAAAGTAACATCCTCGTGGTGAACCCTAATAATGTCATTAAAGTAGAAGAAACCATTGCAGGCATAATTTCTGAAATATTAAATTTTAGAGGCAAACATGATTCAGGCATAGGCAGCAATCGTTTTTGAAACTCTTTCCCTTGGGCATATTGAATAGGCACTTTCCGGTAACTGAGCTCAAAAAAAGTAATGCAATAAAGAGTTAACAGGAACGCAATTCCAAAACTAATAACCGATATGGATGAAAAACTGCCCTGTTTCAGCCCTGCGCATATTTCTGATAACGTGGCAGGGAGACTCGAAACAAGTCCTGCAAAAATAATAAATGATGTACCATTTCCAATGCCAAATTCTGACATTTGCTCACCTAACCACATTAAAAATGCAGCGCCGCCTACAAAAGCAGGAACCAATACAAAATAAATCTGAAAACTCTCTCCATCCATTGTTAATAATTTCTGATGATCTAAACCCATACCGGGGAGTTTTCCAGAAAGAAAAAAGGTAGAAGTAATTCCCAAGCAAATGGCAAGAAAAATGGAAAGATACCTCATATATTGATTAATTTTTTCTCGCCCAGCTCCGCTTTCATTCTGCAGCTCTTTTAATTTTGGAAAAGTTAACGTGAAAAAACGCATCAAAATGGACGCTGTGATGTAGGGTTGTATCCCAACAGAAAAAATTGAAGCGTGTGCCCAGGTTCCCCCAAAAAATCGATTTAAATTTTTTAAAAAATCCCCTGATAATGTGACATCTTTAAAATATTCAGAGCACGCTTCCGAAGATATTCCTGGAGCAGGAATAAAAACTCCAAACCGATAAATAATTAAACACAATAAAACGATACCTAAACGCTTGAAAAGCGTTTCCATTCCTCGACGGTGCATTGTTTTTACTTTTGGAAACGTCGGGATACTTCGTTTTCTTCGAAAAATAGCGCTATACTTCGTCAAAATTTCCTCCGGCTTCCTGAATCAGACGACGTGCACCATTTGAAACTAACAGCTTCTCAGTCAATTGAATTGAAAATGGACGAGAAACAGTTCCTGTGGCAATAATTTTTGCCTGCTTATGAAAACGTTTAATGAGTCCATAAGTTTTTAAGCATTCTAAATCAATTTTTGCAATGGATTGAGGCAATGTCTCTAAGGTTCTCAACGTCACTTGAGCATGCTTAGATGCAGTGAGTGATTTAAATCCAAATTTTGGAAGGCGGCGATAAAGAGGAGTTTGTCCTCCTTCAAAACCGGGCCGCACCTTTCCTCCAGCGCGAGCTTTTTGACCTTTATGACCTTTTCCTGCCGTTTTTCCATGACCCGAACCAATCCCTCGACCAAGACGTTTAGACGGTTTTCTTGATCCTGGAGCTGGGCTTAGAGTATTTAACCACATAAATTATTTCTCCGTATGCTCAACTGACAGTAAATAATGAACTTTATCAATCATTCCACGCCATTGAGGTTGATCAGGAATAATAACAGATTGACCTATTTTTTTCAAACGCAATGCTAGTAAAGTCGCTCGGTGCTTTGGCAACCGCCCAAATCGACTTTTCAGCAAGGTCACCTTTAAAAACTTTTTCATAGATATTTCTCGCTTTCGCTTATCAAGTTAACAACTTTTTAGCCGAAAATTTCTCGGATTGTCTTCCCTCGTTTTAAAGCTATTTGCTCCGGAGTTCTCATTTCTTCAAGAGCTTTCATTGTGGCTCGAACAACATTCACAGGATTTGAAGATCCATACACTTTTGCCAAGACATCTTTAACACCGCTGACCGAAAGCAAGGCACGCATTGCCCCACCAGCAATGATTCCAGTTCCCACCGAGGCTGGTCTCATAAATACGCGGGTCCCTGCGTGAATTCCCTCAACAGGATGAAATAGCGTAGCACCTCGAAAAGAAAAGCGTTTCAGATCTCTTTTCGCAAATTCAGTGGCTTTTTGCATTGCAGAGGTGGCTTCTCGAGCCTTTCCATATCCAAACCCTACACGCCCATTTCCATCCCCTGCAACAACAATCGCTGCATAGCTAAAAATTCTACCACCTTTTACAGTTTTTGCGACTCTATTTAATGCCACCAATTTTGCTTGTAATTCACCGGCATGTTTTTCTTTATTGACCATATTTCAGCCTATTTCCTTTAAAACTTGAGCCCTATTTCGCGTGCACCAGTAGCTAATGCTTCAACGCGACCATGATACTTGAATCCAGAACGATCAAACCCTACAGAATTCACTCCCTTTTCGAGTGCACGTTGAGCAAGCAGTTGGCCAACTTGCTTTGCCGCCTCTTTAGTTCCAGTTGAAGCATGTTCATCTTTAACTATTTTTTCTAAAGTCGAAGCAGCTGCAATAACTTTGCCTTTTTCAGGCGCAATAATTTGTGCACGAATATGTTTAAGACTGCGATGTACAGTCAATCGATAAACACTCAAATCTTTTAAGTGAGCACGCAATCGCATGCTTCTTTTCACTCGGCTTTGCTTTTTATTTAACATTTTAAAAAAACCTCTGTCTTTGTTTCTTTTAGAGGAATATTATTATTTCTTCTTCGCTTCTTTCATGAAAACGACTTCATCAGAATAGCGAATTCCCTTTCCTTTGTATGGCTCAGGAGGGCAAAAAGCACGCAGATCCGCTGCAACCTGACCCACGCGTTGTTTATCGATTCCCTGAATCACGATTTCTGTGGGTGAAGGACAAGTGACTGAAACCCCTTGTTCTACATCATAGGTAATCGGATGAGACAATCCTAAGTGCAAGGTAACTCGCACGCCCTGGACTTGTGCGCGATATCCTACACCAACAAGTAATAACTTTTTCTCAAAAAGCTGCATTACTCCTAGAACCATATTCTGAATAATTGCTCGCGCTGTGCCCGAATGAGCCGTACTTTTAGCTTCAAACTCGGGATTAATCTTACAGAGCAATGTATTACTTTCCTGAACAAATTGAACTGCGGAATTAAATTCCTTCTGAAGATTTCCTTTAGGACCTGAAACCTTCACACATTGCCCTTCTATTTTCAGAGTGACTCCGGAAGGAAGAACAATGGGCTGTTTCGCCACTCGAGACATGCTTTATTTCCTCATATCCTTTCAAACGTTTACATCAAATATTATGAACTATCGGTTACTTGCAATTAATTATGGAAAAAAAGAGCTAAAGATTTTGCACGATTTATTCAACGTAGCAAATGACTTCTCCACCCAATTTTTTACCTTGCGCCCGTTTATTGCTCATAATGCCTTGGGAGGTAGAAATAATGGAAATTCCAAGCCCTCCAAGTACAGAAGGTATTTCTTGCCATCCTCGATAGATGCGTCGACTTGGTTTGCTGGCACGTTCTAACTTAGCAATCACTTGCTTGCCCTCAAAATATTTTAAGACAATCAGCAACTCAGGTTTAACGCCTTCGTTAACTTTATAGGATTCTATATATCCTTCTTCCAAAAGAACTGCAGCGATGGCTCTTTTAATCCGCGAAGAAGGGATAGAAATAGAACTTTTTCTACTACTTTGTCCGTTTCGAATTCTAGTCAACATATCCGAAATCGGATCTTGCATGCTCATTCAGTCAATCTCCAATGATATCGTTTAAATTCTTAATTTTACCAACTGGCCATACGAATGCCAGGAATTTCTCCCTTAGAGGCCATTTCCCTTACCTTGATTCGGCAAAGTCCAAAGCGTCGAAGATATCCCCGAGCTCGTCCAGTCATTGCACAACGATTTCTCAAGCGCGTTTTGCTCGAATCTTTTGGAAGTTGCTGTAAACGCAGCATTGCTTTCAATCGAACTTCTTCGGATTGTTGGGGATCAATAACAAGACGTTTTAGTTCTTTTCTTTTTTCAACATATTGTTCACACAGGCGGACTCGTCGCTTTTCTTTTGCAATCATAGATGCTCTGGCCATGTATGGTAATTTCCTCTTTGGTTATTTTTTAAATGGGAGCCCTAAATGGGCCAATAAAGATTGGGCTTCTTTATCGCTGGCAGCATTTGTAACAATAGCGATATCAAATCCCCGCATTTTATCCATTGTTTCCACTTCAATTTCTGGGAAAATAATGGTCTCAGAGATGCCAAAATTATAATTTCCAAATTGATCAAAAGAATCCGCATTCAGCCCTCTGAAATCTCGAATTCTCGGTAAGGCCACTTGAATCAATCGATCTAAAAAATCCCACATCGCCTTTTTTCTGAGAGTCACTTTATAACCAATCGGAAAACCTTTTCGAATTTTGAACCCTGCCACTGATTTTTTAGCCTTTAAAAGGACAGGCTTTTGCCCAGAGATGAGCGCAAGTGCTTTTTCAGCGCCAACTAAATTTTTTTTATCTGCCACAGCATCACCCACGCGCATATTTAAAACAATTTTTTGAATGCGTGGAACTTGCATGACTGATGGATATCCATATTCCTGATGTAACTTGGGGAATACTTCTGAATCATATCGCTTTTTCAAGCTTGACATTTTACACTCCGAAAATTAAATAAATTTCTTTATTCGGCACAAGGAACCGCTTTGCCCGTTGATTTAAAAAAGCGGATTTTTTTTCCTTCTTCTATACGGAATCCAATCCGTTCTGGACGTTTTGTTTCTGGATTAAATAAAGCGACTTTTCCAATAAAAAGAGGAGCTTCTTTTTCTACAATCCCCCCTTCTACATTCATCGCCGGAATGGGTTTTTGATGTTTTTTAACGAGGTTAATTCCAGAAACAATTAATTTTCCTTTTTTAGGGAAAACTGATAAAACCTTGCCGCGAAGTTTTCTATATTTTCCGCTCAAAATAACAACTTCATCTCCCTTACGAATTTTTGAACTCATAATTTTTCCTCTGCCTAAATGACTTCTGGCGCCAGTGACATAATTTTATTGAACATGTCTGTGTAATCTTTATTGAATACTGTCGTTCTTAATTCTCGCGTAATCGTTCCAAAAACACGAGTGCCAATGAGTTCATCTTTTTTATTAGTAATCAAGATACAGGAATTATCGTCAAATCGTATTCCAGAACCATCAGCCCGACGAATCGCGGCACGCGTTCTTACCACAATTGCGTTGTGCACTTCCCCTTTTTTTACTTTTCCTCGAGGAACTGCATCTTTGATAGCAACTTTAATCAAGTCTCCAACTTTAGCGTAACGCTTTTTAGAGTGACCTAATACCTTAATGCATACCACTGATCGCGCGCCGGAATTATCAGCCACGCTCAGTCTGGTTTGATTCTGAATCATGTCTTACCTTTTTATTAACCTTGTTCACGATTGCCACTGGATTTTTATCATTAAGGCTGTTTTATTTGCGTTCATCACACAAAAACAAAACAAGCCATCCCTTTTTCGAGCGGGGGACAATCTTTCTATTTATTCTTCGAAAAATTTTAGATCAAGACGCTTTAACTATTTTACCAGCTTGCTCTGTACACGCAAGAAAAACCTAATTATGAGTTACTTTTTATGCCTTTGAATCAACGCGCGGAGCATGAGGTTGGAAGTGTATCTTAAATTTAAGATGCATTCAAGTTCGCATTTTAAATTGAAATTCCACTCTCTTTTCCATCAATCTGGTGCCGGAGATGGGAATCGAACCCACACGATGTCACCATCGGCGGATTTTGAGTCCGCTGCGTCTGCCTGTTCCGCCACTCCGGCATTTTAATTTTCCAAAAATACGTCTCAACCCAAACAGATTTTAAGACGCTACTATTATAGCGTGCTTCTTTTGAATAGAGCAACTATCCTGAGCAAACTTCTCCCTAGAAAGATATTCTTTTCCATAAAAGCGCAAAAAGGAAAACCCAGGAAAGAGAATTTTGGGGTGTTCCACCATAAAGACCGCCCTATCTTTCATAAAAAATTTTTATGCTTTTCATTTAAATTGCCCAGATGACTCATTAACCTTAATAAGTACACAAGATAAGAGCGCAATAAATTTCAGGTCGATGAATAAACGATTGGAAAAAGTTGAATGACTTATTCGATTTTTACTCATCTAAAAATAACGAAATTCAGCAAAATTTATTTAACTGACAGAATACATAAGCCCATTTTTTTATTCATTCTCTATAAAAAGATGTAAACCATTGATTTTCTGAAAAATGAACCATGAACTGGAATGATATGTATGGAATATCTACCAGAATGCACGTAAAAACGTTTATTATAACTGTTTATTCAAGAATCTGCATGTTATGCTGGATTATACCAAAGTTATTGTTTTTATTTGGTTTTTTGAATTATCTTATTAAATTTTATGGAGTTTTTATGAATCTAGCC
>WUQG02122013.1:0-24843 GCA_011317285.2 Androctonus mauritanicus | reverse complement strand
CAGTACAGATGGTTCTACAGAATTTTAATTCAATTTTAATACATGTAAAACTAAACAAAACAGATCCTCAGAATTTTCATTGAAAAAAAGTGTGGGGAAATTTGAAAATACGCTCCTGAAATTCATGCTGGAATACTGAAGAATCCGGATTTTCGGTTGCCGGATTTTTGAATTCAACCTATATTATACATCTTAATTTTTTTTACAATAACATATAACTACTATAATAAAAATAAAAATTCAATAAAAATTATAATTTTATATTAATGTCGACAGGTTATCAGTTAAATTTATCTTTAATGATACAATTTTTAATTGTTGCAATTGATTTAATAATCAATTTATCATTAAAAAAAATTTATTCTGTATAATATTCATCGAATGATATCATGAAAACTCATTCTATAGCCACATTGAATGCTATTATAACGCAATAATGATAAATGTAGACCATTATTATCATTGTTATTTAAATAAAATATTATTAAGTTTTTTTTCAGTGATTTAAAAAAATCGTTTAACAATTTAGAAAGTATTCGAAGAAATGTTCATTATTTAGAAATAAAATAATGTCAGAAGTAATTTTTTAAAACATAATGTTGCCGGAAGTACATTTTTATAAACTAATATACAAGATAAATGTTAGTGTCAATAAGATGATGTTCTATCTATCCATTATATCCTTTTAGAGTTTATTCCATTTATCAAGGTATTCAAATGCCAAGTTTTAGTGCAAAGTTTATAAACAAGTTAAAACACTCATAGTAAAATTTACCAGATGTTCTTGAATTTTTTTTATATAATACAATAATCAGAAATTCCAATCGCATCTTATTTTTATTTCGGAAATATAGTATTTTCGATTATGTAATAAACAAATTTTAACTTTTCATACACTTATAAACAATTTTTCTTGATAAATGATAAGTAATATTTGATCTTTATATATATATATCCTTGCGTGGGAAGTTATTCCAACTATATAATAATAATCCTATTGTTTGTTCTGTTTTTCCATTCAAATAAGATATATTTTCACAAATTATTATGATTACGGAAGATAAATCGTATTTGTTACAAACTACTGTCTACACTCAGCGTTAAGCTCGAATGCTATTTATAAACACGAAAACTAAATTTTTAAATATTTCTTTAACCAAAGAAAACTTCTTAATACTCTCAATATATAAAAAGGATGATGAGATTTACTTTTCGTTTATAAGTTATTTTCGTTATTAGTTATTTTCCTATAAAAAAAAAAAAAAAGTTAGATTTAAATGATCAACATATTATCTTTATGTCTTCCACTAGTAACTTTTGAATCAATTGATTAGAGTTTTATGAAATTCTGCCATAAAATATGTCCTTGAGCACAACTTTTAACCTTGTATTTTATAATTTAAAAATAGAAAACATTGAAAACTTATCAGGTTTTCCTTTAATAACATTTGAATAATTAACCGATTTTTATAAAATTCAATAGAGATTGTAGCTTTGAATCATGTTGGTAACTATATTTTTTAATCTTATATCTTCAATCATTCCAAAATGGTGTTTATGGAAAGTTGATTAGTTTTTTTCATTTTTTCTTCTTATTTATTTTATATAAGATACCAAAGAAAAATTATTTCTATGAAATAATAAAAATATAAACATACTAAAGACATATATAACACATTTTTGATCAAGCATATATGCTTGATCAAAAATGGTTTTTGTTACGTTTCAACAATAACATCAGTAGTCAAGTGGGAAAAGAACTTGACTACTGTTGTACTGAAGCTTCAATTTTTTTTTTTTTTTTTTTTTATCAAAAATTTCCTCGATCAAGCATGAAAAAGTATAAAACGAAAAAGTTTTCTCGCATTTCGATACATAATCAAACTGGAAATTGATCAATAGGAGCATATTTTGTGTCTCCGTTAAACAATCTCAGAATTCCAAATACAAGTTACGCAGAATATATATATGCCTAGATATATCTATCGATCAACCTTTCCCCTTGGCTATGCAACGAATTTTATAACAAAAGTTCTTATCTTATGCTTTTTGCATGTTTGATTAAAAAATATTTTTGATAAAAGTATATTTTTTGTTTTTAACTTTTGTAACTTGTCATGCTTCTAATTTTTTTATAGAAACATTTTTACGGTAATTTTCTTAAAATTTTGAATGAACAATAATAAAAGCTGCTCAAAATTTTAGACAGAATCCAATAAAGTATATAATTTGACTTTTCTTCAAATTTTTAAAAATTATTAGGAAAATTTATTTTTGAGTTACGATTTTTTGAATTTTATATTTTCTACTTTATAAATACTAGATAGAAATGTGTTGTATTCTTAATTTTTATATTTATATTATATTTCCCAGCTATATAAATTATCCATTTTTATTAAAATTGGAAACAAAAATATGTAAATATAATAATAATAGAAGCAACTTTTGGATCACTGCATTTGAAAGGATACATATTTTTCCCTAAGTTATTTTTAACATTAAAAAAATTATCAAAGAATAAATCAACAAAATTTTGTCATTCAGCTGCAATAATTTTTTCTATAAAGAGTAATATCAAAATTAAATAAATTCTTTTGCTATTGTTATTTTCTGAAAAAATATGTTGCCATCAGTTTCTATATGGGGTTTTTAAAGAAATATGTTAGAAAGTGATACGGACTTTTTTAAAAAAAAACTGGCTTTTGATTATTTTACTCAAAAAAATTTATATATATAATATAAATTTTAAATCTATATATATATATAAATCTATAATATATATAATAAAATATCTATATTATATCTATGTTCGAATTTTCTATTGAGAAATATTCTATTTGTAGTTATCATTAACATAAATTTTCAAGTAAAAAATAATAATGAAGATATTTTAATTATAAAAAATGATGAACGTAAGAATTGAATTATTATATTGACATTGATACATCACTAAAAATATTCTATAAACCTTCGTGATTTTTATCGGATATAGATTAATAATATGTATCATAAATTAATTTTCTATCAAATATTATTTTACACATTCGAAATATAAATTCGGAAATATATATTTATAAATTATAATTAATTTCTGAACTTGTAAATTTTATATAGGATAGATATATTTTAAGAATTTCCGGAGGGGAAAAATATTCAGATTTCAATTTGATTCCCTGTGTGATATGTCAACATTTCTAGAGGTAATAGTATACAGATCATCTGAATACCTTGTGATTAAATTAAATATTTACATTTTTCTCTCGTCATTATTATCTTAGATATTCTATACCATATCTTACAAATATTAAAAATATGTTCAGATGATCTGATAAAGTATACAAACTTTCAACTTCGAAATTGTAATTTACGATAAGATATATGATTTAAATATATTTAAAAAGAAAATTTTTCTAGCGTCTAAGTAAAGTTATTTTGTTTTGGTTTATCTTATATCTACGATAATTGATTACGTGATATGGGATACTGAGAGTACCAAAAAAAGTGCATCATCTGTTTACCTTCCAGCTATATGTCATTCAAACTGAACTATTCATAGATTAGCTAAAGATCGAAGAAATAAACCCTGAAGCTTTTCCTACTACTAAAACATCATTAAGTTTTACTAAATATATTAAATTCATCCTTGATTACATAAATAACATGTTTTTAAATAAATCTCAATGTCGTATTTATTTATAAACAAATCTTAAATGTATCTGATTACTCTTAAATGAGACATTAATTTAAATAAATTTTGTGCCACTAAGCTATAGCGGAATTTAGCTTACCTATCTCTATCTGATTAATGTAAATATGGTTGAAGAAAAATTATCGCAAAGCATTTCAGTTATTGAAACTTAATAATATTAAAGAGAAAGTACGAATGCAACGAACTATCATTGTAAGAAAAAAGATTGCTTATACTGTCTAGAAAAGATATTTTAGTAAGTTTAAACGATAAGATTCTGGCCCATTATCTATATGATGGATAATCTGTAATATGAAAAATTCATAAAGCATTACTACAATAACTTCATTTCAACCAATTAGGAAAGAGACAATTCTGTATGTACTTTGTCACTTAAAAAACGGTTTTTTCCTACATCTCGTGTTTTCGTACAGTTAGTATTTTTTTATACTCTAAAAAAACAGCTCAATGTCCTGTTGTTGATCTTGAACACGTGTGATCCAGAACAATTCGTATAGAAGAAGATGCACCTCGCAAAATAACGTTTGTTCCGTATTGAATCAAGCTGATGACTTGGCCCCATTCTGTAGACAGAAATAACCTGCTTTTAGAGCTTTACTTTTTCCTCTCTCTCTCTCTCCCTAAGGATGTTTTATACAGGATCAGTATAATCCAAACTAATATCTTTTTTTTTCACAAATTGCTTTACCAGTTATATAATTTAAAAACAAATTAACTGTAAAAAGTTATAAAATTTTATTTTAATTTAAAAAAAAAAAATTACAACTCTTTATAGTTAATTTTCTTTTAATTTTTATAATTTAAAATTAAAAAACTTTTAATTAGTTTTTAATTTCTAATTAAAAGTTATATATAAAAAACAAAATTGCATTTATTTATGCGAAGAAAACAAAATTATATGTTATAATGCCAACCATGTTTATTTTTATTGTAACCGCAACTTATACTTGTATATGCTATTATGATAACAAATCCAATTTAATTTAATGTATTAAATAAACAAATTACAATTGCAGATCTTTTATTTAAAGATAAACGACAACAACAAACACTAAAAATATTTACATAAATATACCATTCATTCATATTAACGAAATGTCTCCTATTAAAAAATGTAAATAAATTTCATTCAATTCTGCTCTTCAAAACATAAAAATATTAACATATAAAATATATTATCTCATTTACATCATTTCTTATTAAATATATAGTAATTAAGTTTATTTTTTTCCTCTGTGATATGCTTTATCTCTATTTAAAAAAATCTCCTTCTTTGGTATTAAGTACCACATTTTATTAAATTATTTATTCATAGGTTTTAAATTAAATATGTACTTTAAAAAATAAATTAAACATTGTTCTATTGCTACTTGTACCACCACATATCATAATTGTATATATCATATACTGTATATATATATATACCTTCGCAAGTGTATAAAGATCATAAATTTATTTTATGATGTTTGTATATAAATCAAACAAAAAAACGATCTGTTCTCAGTTAACCTACTTCCTAAAGATTTGGTATATTGAGTGATAAATACCAGCTGCTTTAAAAACCATGAGATTCCATGAAATGCTATGATATTTTACATAATTATATGGCACAGTAGTAATGTCGAAATGGACTAGCTAAACAAATTATTGTATTTTTATAATTCATATATACACAATAGAAGGAAACTATTCACGAAAAAAAAAAAATAATCCATAATTCACCAAAATGCATTTTTCAGTTTCTAAATCGCACAAAGAACTTTTCGCCTGGTAAAATTTGATATTTATATAAACACTGAATTTTATTGAGGAATGTTTACGAAGCAGTTTAGTTTCAACGTCGTTCATAATAAATAATAATAATAATCCAAAATTTCAATTTTAACGTATTATTTAGCACCCATAAACATGATTATGTGAAACTCCTGCTTATTTTAAAGGCATTCGTTATCTTTTTTTGCTTCTTCTTCCGTACAGGTAGGCAGTTTAACTTTATTTACAGTCGATACTTTTATTTCCATTTTGTTTTCGGGTAGACTTAATCTTCTTTCTAATTTTTTCTCACACGTGTTAACCACTCTGGCATTCATAGGTAGCGCATTTAGTTGTGTACTGGAAGGTACAGAATATCTCCTGGATAGATTAAGCGGTGCAACTATCAATCTTCTCCTAACCTCTCGAGTAGCTTCTTGCTTGTAGAGATGTCTTTGAAGGAGTATTTTTAGTGTCTGTCTCAATACTCTGCTCTTGACACCGTAAACATATGCGTTAATGGGTGGCATACACGTGAGAAGAATGCTAACTGTAGCTACAAGATTCGGTTCTGCTAAACTGCAACTTAACACTTCCCATACTAATACAATAAAATAGGGCAGGGTGAAAACCGTCAGCGATCCGACAAGCTGCAAAATAGTCAAAAAAGCACTCCTTCCCTTGAATTTCGATAAGTAACATGGATTTCGTTGGTGAGTAACAGTAGCCTGTGCTCTTAGTGTGACTTCATATATAGCAGACACGATCCTGTGCCTGTGATATCTGGCAATCATGAGTATATGTGATATCTGGCAATCATGAGTATATGTAAGTTCGAGATCAAAATAATCAACACGGGTAAAATCACAGATAATATGGTGTAAATGATGACATAACTTGTCTCTAATATATTACCACTCCTGCAGGAGGCTGCACAGTATAGTCTGGCATCCCTGTAATCGTAGCGACAAATTCCGATAAACGGTGGAAGAGCTAGAACAGATCCCAAAAACCATGACACGGCTGCAAAATAAACAGCTTTTTTACTGTTAACGAGTCTAGAATAGTGAAGAGGAGAAGATATTGCAGCATATCTGTCGCAACTAAGTCCACACACGGTCCAAACGACCACCATTGGTAAAAGAGTCCATATAAAGCCAAATGTATCGCATATTCGTGAATCGGTGAAAGAAGTTACGACCGAATTCGAAACTAGGATCACCACACAGTAAAACGAGTCCACAAACGCCAAGTGAAGTAGCAGCACGTTGTTGGCTGTTTGTAGACTTCTGTGCCATAACAGCACGAAGAGTATGTAGCCATTAAAAATTATTCCTATGCCAGAAGCGATCGTTGAACTTATAACATAAAATGTAAATGGCATGCTACTTTACTGATATCTGAAAAAATAAAAATAAAAAAATGTATCCTATATCATTTATCGAGCTATATAATACATACATTCCGTTCTTTTATATTCAAAAATTGAATTCAGTTCATAATCTCTTTAATCGGTTTTTTAATGTTAAGTTTAACATACCGCACTGAACACCTGACAAAAGTAAAATAACAGCTGCAACTTACGATAACTTTCACATTGTTTACCACCAAAAAAAAAAAAAAAGCAAAATAAAAAGATTATCGAATTAATATCGTGATTTATTACTATATTTCGTCATTTCTTATTTATAATTAATAATAATAAATAACGGATATTTTACTAACCTCTGATATAATAAACGAAAGCTCACGTCAGATACTTGCGTTGCATGTCAGGAATATTTCGCTACCGCTGTGCTAGACGTTGTGATTCCGTTAGTGCAGAGTGAAGATGTAGCGCCAGTAGCAGACTCCAAAGCCCGAAAAGCAGGGTCTGTCTCATCATCCAAAAGGGTGGGTCGGGACGGTAAAGAACTTGGAGGTATACTGCAGCTATTCATTTATACATTCATCATACAGTACGCTAATTCGCAAACGTTTATTATTGATCAAACGACGACTTAATCGTCATTAATTATAAATTTTTTCGATCAACGCCATTATCATTTTACTAGATCTAGACGTAAATTAACACAAAGCGCATTTTAAATTTGGTATCTGCTGTGTATTTTACTTTTAATTTTAATTAAATTACTTGTCGTATCGGTACACAACTTTGTCATTCCATTATAGATTCGAAGGACAACGCTTTGCTATAGTATATTACTTTAATTTCACCCTCAGAGACACGCCCTTGAAACCGGTAATAAATTAACTAATCGGTAGATTTATATATTATATATATATATATAATTCAGGTAATCAAATTTAAATTAGAAAATTTAAGAAAAGTAAAAGAGGATATACTGTTGGCGGAAATCAATCGTCTTCTTTATAATGTTTTCGCGTCACGTGATGGTGTGGCTATGCACGGCACTAGATTGGCAATAGGGCTGGGAAAAAGGATGTGGCAATTACTATGTAACGTTGTTATAAATAACAACAATTGTAAAACGTTGTCTCGACTGAAAGAAATATGAAAAACACGTTCGATTGTATCGTTTGTTGACGTTTTTAAAATGTTTAAAAATTCGTCCGGATTTTACTGATTTTTCTTTGTGTATAGGCCTATAGTATATTTAGTAACATACTCATTTATGGCAAAAAAAAAAAATAATAAGCAAATAAATAAATATTTTTTGTTATAGATTTCAAGATTAAACCAAAGTAAAAGAACAAAATTTTATGATAAGCCTTAACTGGTGATATATTATTTTAAATCAAATTTTAAAACTCTATTCTTTACCTGTTATACGTAAAGGATTGTTTCCGGAAAGGGAAACAAACGAGGTCGCATCTCGAGAGAGAGAGATGTCAAACTGGGTTAATTTGTTAGTATTTTTGTTTCTATGTAACCTTATGAGATTTGAAAAGTGAATAATAGAAAAAAAAATAACAGTTTTATCATTATTATTTAGTTTTTTTTCCGCTTAATGCATTTATTATTTATTCTGTTTGTGTAAATTATAATTAATCAGAGCCGTTAAATTGATGAAAATTAAACTGAAATTGGAAGTAAACTTATGCCACAGAAAGTCACCATCTAACAAAAACGATCATCAATATTTAAATAAATATTTACAATTTATTAAAATTTTACAGAAATTAACTTTATGCGTAAATAAAATTTATATAACATTTATAGTTTTCGTTTATTCTCTTTAAACCCATCATTAATAAAATATATGAGAATAAGAATTTTATAAATATGCAAATTATTTGTTATAATATGCGGTAAATGTAATAATAATACGTAATTACGCGAATTATGTAATATAATTTGCATAATTAATTACGATTTAAACTTCATTATATAAAGGATATAGATTAAAATGTAAATGTTAAAATTTAAAACTTGGCTCCCGTTACAAAGTTTAAGAAAGATTGATGTAATAATGATCTTGATTATCGTCGATAATAACGATAGACAATCTATACTTATTGAAAAATGTTATAGTAATTAATAACATTTTTCTTTTTTCTTAACAAGAAAACAAAACATAATAATTAAAATTCTGTTGAAGGGAGATTAAAAATTTGTTTTTTTTTTTTCTTTAATATGGTTTAAAGAAAGATTTCAATATTTAATTATGACATAAACGTCGTAATATCTCAAATAAAGTTCAGAGTGATTTAATGATTTTTACAGCTATAATTTGTCAATGACTTTATAATATATCCATCCTAACTAAAAGAAAAATACGATTAAATTTGTTATTTGTGTTTCAAATGCTACAAATCAGTAACTATTGCCGGAAGACACGAATGTCACTCAAATGGGAATACAAACAAGATAGGTACACACGATAAGGAGGGAACTGCTTATCAACGGGTAAGTTAGCTGAGTTCCGACTTTATTCGTAGAATCAGAATGAAATTGAACCGAAAACATTGAAAGAAGTAGCGAATGTACTTCAGAACATTGCCAACGATAATCTGTCAAGTGACAGAATTGTTTGACGTTAGAACGATAAAAGAAAATTTGTGCCAGCAGAAGCTTTTTTTTTTTTTTTTTGAAATAAAAATAATAAAAAGCAACAAATATACCACAGTAAAATTTTTTAAAATATATTCTAATCCAATTCGAGATAGAAAAAAAAGCAATAAATAAAAAATATTTATATATTTTTTAGTTATATAAACTAAAAAAGTGAATAAAATTTCAAATAATGTAGTAAACAAAACGCATTTTAAACTAATGCCAATATTTAATTATAATTATTCAGATACTGTATTGTATTAAGTTTACTCGTATCCATTTTCCGATTCTATTATTATTTTTATGTATAATTTATTGCAAATTGGATATTACCTTTACTCGAAAATTAAAATTCGTTATGTTGTTCGAGTTGTAGTTATATTTTTCAAATTAATAACAAATATTTTCGTCTGAATTATTTACTTAGAAGTGAATTTCTTTCCTAGCTTTTCAGAAAAATTTTAAGATTGGTTTGATTAAAAAAAATGTTTTAAAAAGTCGAAGATTACTGGTTACAAATCCGATTACTGTACTTTTAGTTTCAATTGATAAATCTTTTTTTTTTCAGTTTATGATAAACTATCGAAATAATTGTTCTTAAACTGTAGACACGAAATAATTTATCTCTTTGTATTAGTGCATGTATTAAAGTTTAAGAAAACGACGTTGTTTCTAACGTTTCAACTGTATTGATAACACAATATTTAAAAACTTCTTGCACAAGAAATCTAATAGTAAAATAAAATGCAAACCTTTTATTTTTATGGAGAAAAGATTCGCCAAAGTGATGATTAGATAAAGTGAATAAAGAATGCCTTAAAATGAAAATAAAATTGGGAATTCCTGTAATAAAACTGAATTTCTTGAGGAAAAATAGGATTACTTTTATTTTTTAACAGTCTGAAACTTTAGGTCATTGGCTTAAATAATTTATCTTTAATCTGTACTAGGCAACAAACTTTAATATCAAACGTCTTAGAAGTGACTTCTGTTTCATTAATATTCGTAGAAACGTCAAAGAATCAAATCAATTTTTTTGCTATCGATGGATTATTCGTAAAATAGGCCTACACTTTTTTATTTTTATTTAAATTGAGAATTAACAATTGAAGATTCGATAATTAAACTAAAAAGTAAAAAAAGCGATAAACTCCATAAAACACTTATTGATATTAATATAAAAATTTTAATAGAAAATTCTAGTTGTAATCTTTTTTTAGCTATTTTTTTTAATCGTACAATAACTTTCTATAAAATAAATTATGAAATATTAAATTAATTATCACATATTTTTAATGTTAATAATTGTGAAAAATTTTTAATTCTAATTAAACATTATTATTATTATTATTATTCAGTAAATACAAATGTAACGAATACGTTCATCCCATTCTAATAGTTTTTGAATCAAAACAAACTAATTGAAAATTCTCGAGTAATTTTCATTTCAAACTGTACAAGAATTTAGAAAATAGCATTTGAAATTGCCATGATTTACAAGGTCTAGGATGTTGAAATATGTTAAGGAGGTCAAGAACTATCCTGATACCAAATTTAGTCGAGTTATGTTTGTTTAACTAGAAATATGTGCAAATATGCATAGCCTGAATTTTCCTAGCTTAAATTTTGAATTAACTATAATTTCCAGCAAAATTGTTTACACGTTAAACTTTCTCTATCAACAATATTTCGGCAATTCATATAATTAATTTGGAAAATTTTCGAAATTATCAAAAAGTAAATAGATGAATAAATAAATGATTCGGATGAATTTTTGATCTTCACGAGTTTTTAATGAAAATTCTGGATATTGAATAAAGTGCTATCGATTTCTGATAGCTTTCACAGTTAATATTTATAGATATGAATGATGCCTGCATGATGTATAGGTAAAGATAATGTAACAAGTTATGCAAGCCTAATACCTAGCTATAGCCTACTATATTATGAACGAATTTTACATTTGATGATAATGATTATTATAAAATAATAATTTACTGTTATGGTTACAGTTGAATAACATTTATCTTCTCGAACATATTCACACAGTTACTCGTTTATACGGTAAATATAACAAATTATCCATTGTTATATAAAAAATTTTAATATTTTATCGTAACACAGATTAATAGGTAAAAAATAATTTATGCAATTTAAAGTAAAAATAATTCTTTTGTTTAAACTGTTGAACGAATATGCTAATAATAGCTACTCGATGACGTTATTTTCTCTAAAATAAGTAAATTCTAAGCATACCTATAAAATATTCTATTTTAAAACTTAATTATCTTTAATTAATTCAGCATAACTCAGTTTAATCTAATTAAATGAATTTAAATACATACGACTGGAGGAATTAATTGAATACTTTAGGCAAGTTTTAATACGGAAATTACAAAATAAACTGTGGTTTTATAATTTGTAATACTATCAATAAATTTTAATCTTTTCAAAAGGGATAAATTGCGATATTGTCCACGGCCAGACATATTTGAATAATATTTTAAGTAACCAATTTAAAATAAGATTAAACTGTAATTTCTTCTCGAAATATTCTCGTTTAGTTGGATAAAATTACGTAAAGAATAAATGAATGACAAGAATAAACAAAGATATAATAGCATCTTTAAAAGCTTTTAATGATGAATCTTCTAGTATCAAACGGCTTTGCTTTGTACGGATTTTCTCATCCTGAGATGCAAGCACGTTACATTCAAGTATCATATAAAATAGAGTAACTGAAAAATGTTTCAACCGTTCGATGTTTCTTCGTCACTTTATTTTCTTAATTCGCAAGTTTTTAACATATTTTGAACACATTTTCTGCTTCAATGACTTCTAAAAATAAACTTCTAATTTTGTTCATTTATTCATAGTATAGCGATATTCTGATTTTTGGAGATCTTTATGAATAAACTTTATCTGGTAGAAATTTATCAGGCTGAATGATTTTTCTAGAAGAAAAGTTATCAGTTCCATTATGGAATACAGTATCTCGAATATATTTTAAGTTTCATCAATTATTTATGGTATACAGTTTTTTGGAAAATATTTCAAATTTTCAACCATTATTATAGAAAGATAACAGAGTTTCTAGTTTCATTAATTTTTTATTGCAATATTTCCTTTATATTTTTAGGATTTCATCGATTTATTTATGGAATATCTTAAATATATTTTCTTGATTTCATCAGTTTTTTTTTTGAAATGATAAAGAAATATCTGATAAATAAATTTTATAATAATAATATTTAACAAATCTTTACGACAGCAAAGTAAGAGTTTAGATAAAAATGCAAAACAGAAAAATTTGAAGATGAAAACAAGAAAATCTAAAACGAGTATTTTAATTATCTCGAAATTATAAAAAATAATCGATATCTTTAAAATTAAATCGAAAGTTTCAATTGAATTTACATGATTTAGTCAGATACTGTCGAATGATCTAACGTGACCTGTCTTCATGCTTCACTTCATATCAATTCCTTATACTGGTAAGTTCTTGTTTTCATTTCCCATTAAACTTAACCTAAGTCGTTCTGAAAAGAAGGCAATTATAGCAGAAATTGATATTCTTTTCGTATAAATTCCCGAATTTCTATCAGTTTTTCCCCTTTTATTCTGTATCGAATTTTACTAAATTCGCCTTCTTTCAGTAGAGTACAGTAATGAATCTAATATGTTAAAATTTAAAATTCGAAAGAATTGCGTAAGAAACGAAAATATATTATTAAATATAGATTATTAAACTCGTTATAGTTCGAACCATAAATCACGAATCATTTAATTTTTCTCTTAAAATGAAAGCGCTATCAAGATCATACACGAAAATTATATTTTTTTTTAATCAGATTTGAACTATTAAAATCATTAAAGCATAAAAATAATTTCGACACAAAGTTTTGTTTTAATCGCGAATCCCTACAGATTAAAAAACTAATCTGAATTTCGAGTGGACAATATTCAATAATCTTTTTAATAAAGAAAAATTTAATCACGACATTATTATTATTTAAACCTAAATGATTTTCATTTGGGAAAACAGTTGGTATAAAATGATATCTGCTTTATTTTCGCAAAATGTAAAAGTTTAATTCTCATTCAAAAATAAATCAAACCTATTATGAAAATGAATGAAGTTTATTGCCATTATTACTTCGTTAACTTCTTTTTAAATTAGACTTTTCTGATTTTTTTGTGTATCTTATTAATATAAAGAGAAATTTTTAACAATTACAAACAATAACTACAAGATCAATCGTTATTCAAATTATATTATCAGTTTTATTATAATAAAAGCAAGTGAAATAAATTATTTCAAAATGTGTTAAAGAAAAAATTTAGAAAATAAATTCACGAAAAAAAAGGAAAAAAAAAAATTAGGTAATTTAATTAATGTTTTGTCTATTCGATTTTTTATAATTAAGGATAATTCTATGGATAGATTTTTTTTCCCCAATTAACATATTTTTAAATATTCTTATAATTAAGCCAACATTTAAAATTCTTTTCTCATTTGGTTAACAAGAACGCATTTGGAACCTTTCTAAAATTCTTAATTCAATTATATTTTTTTTAAGAAATTTTAAATAATTATATTCGGGATTAATGTACTACAATAATAACTTGAATATTTTCATTAGACTGCGAAAGAATGTTGGTTAAGAGTTAATGAAAATTTTAATTTGTTAAATTCCGTAAAACTGTGAGCAAAAACAAAACGAAAATAACAAATGTAAACTTAGTCGTTTAGCATATATATTCGAATAATGAAAACAAAAATGCGATACAGTGCAGTACTTGGATTTTTAAATGAATTTTAGAGATAAATTTTTAAAACTTTTATAACATCCTTTCTTTATATGAATATTGGCGACTCGATATCGATAATTCTCCATTTTACTGATTATTAAAAGTCGTAGCTCGTCAAAATACTGTTTATCTTAAAAATATATCTCATAATCTGCGCTATAAGTAATCTTTATTGTTGCGTGTTCTTACTTTATAATCCCTCTGCATTCGATAACTTAACTGCAAAAGAGAAATTTTTAAGTGCATAAAAATCGTTAACTAGTCTAAATTATTCTTGCCTGCCTTTTTTTTAATAGAGAAGTGATCGTATCTAACTTCCATTATTAAAAATTGCAAGGAATTCATTAATATTTATACTGTACTTAAAAAAAAAGATATCTTAAAAGGATATAGTCGAAATTTTGACGTATTCTTTTGATAAACATAAAAATTTTGTAAAATCTTAAACGGATTATATGATTTTGTAGTTAAAAATTAATTAAAACAGACCAATTATTTATAAATTTTATGTATTTCGTTAACTTTTCGACATAACCTATCAATCAACAGATTGCTTTACAGCGCATTAACGACAGCAAATCCATTACGCTTAACAATATTGAAAATTGATACCAATGTTTGTCATCAGAAGACAAATATCCATCTTGTCATAGCCATTTACCATTTATTGTTCAAGCATGTATTAAGTAACCGCATAGAATATGGTTTGATAACTAACTACATAACAAATACTATTTTATTACTTAAATTAAATACGGATATTTTTAATTTTCAAATAATAATGTAGAGAAATAAAACTTTTATTTAGCTTAAAACCGACACGTAAATGCACTCGGTCCAGCTCATAACGTTAATGAAATGCTTCTTTATTGTTATGCAGACAATATCAAACTGAGAAAATAAAAGACCGGAAAGAGAGTCAAGGACATTGCTTTTTATGTTAATCAAGTGTAATGGACATGCTGACATCTATTGGAGTAAATCATAAGTAAAATTGTCATTACTTCACGTTATTCACAATTAACAAAAATTCTTTTCTTAATGGACTCGAAAAAATTAATTTAAAGAAAGCTAACTAATTTAAACTCGAGATATTATCATTTTTAAAATAATAATAAAAAAAACTTTAAAGATTTTAAGTGTTTATTAGTCTAAAATTATTTAGTTCAAAAATATATACGAAAAACGATGTTTTCGTATTAAAAAAATGCTAAAATAAAAATAATTAGCATTTTAATATTAATAAATTTTAAAAAATTATTGCTAATATCACTGTAATAAATGAATATTATTTAAATTGTTAATTTTTAAAAATTTCAAGAATTAAAAAAAATTAATCAATAATTTATTTTTAGTTTAAATAATTGACTTTTTTTTTTACCGAATCGCTGAATTAATGCCAGCGATGATGAAAAAAAAAAAAACTGTTTATAAATTTATATCCATCAGATTTAGTCTTAAATTCAATTTTTAATTATTTCAATTTTAATTTTATATAAATATGTTTACAAGTTCATTTGTCACGTATCATCCATAAATTTTAATAAGTATAACAAAAAAAAAAAAAAGAAGACACTGTAAGTTTGTTTTCTTTTCTTCTTTGACATGTGAAGAGTTTAATAATGATGTTTTTCATCTTCTTTAAGGAATGAAGAAAGAAAATCGATATATTTGAAAAATATTCTCACTTAATCATTTATATTTTAATCAGCTCGTTATTGGATGAAATTCACTCACTATACGACCTTTCTTCCATTTTAATTTCAAGGTTTCATATTTTTCATTTTCATTCTTACATTTTAACGTTAATTTGTTCTATATTGCCTTTTTTTCTCCACCTATTTTCCTTGTTCATTATTTAAATAATTTTACATTTATTGAAAGGAGTTTCTCTCATTAAGGAAAATGCATATTTCTATAAATAAAATTATTTGCATTTTTTTTCCCTCCCTTCCATTTTTTTAATTAAATCTAAAAAGCAATTCATTTCCGTTATTGCATATTTTATATTTGCTACCATCTTTTTAAAATTTCCATTATTTCGTAAATGAGTTTGTTTATCTAATTTATAAAATTAATTCGAATTTTTTTCTTAATTAAATTTAATCGTTTAACTCAATTTTTGTGTGATAAAGGAAATTTTGTGCGAACTGTTTATTAGAATGCTATTCGGTAAGTTCACTTTCAACACCTGGAAAAAAAATTGTAAAGTTTAAAATTTTAGTTGTTTCTTAATGTAAAAAATACAGTATAATTTTTTAAACAGTATTTACCTTTAAAGTTTCATCATAATTCCACTCTGTCTCGGATATCTTTCCACTTCCATCGATTACAATATCTAAAGGTTTTTGATTCTGATCATATACGATAAGTTTCCAAAAGAATAATTTAGAAGGATTTTCGTATTTCCCCTTTGCTTCAATCGATAATTCGTTCACGCTTTTTTTCTATATTAAATATTAGTTACTTGCATTATGTTATTAGAGCTATTTTTTATTAAAAGTCTGATTAAAATATTAATTACCTTAGTAAATTTAAATGATATCAATAAGTGTTTCTCATCAGATAACATATCTGAAAATAATTAAAATTATCTTTGAAAAACTAAACTGAATCTGATAAAAATCGGAGATTTTCCATTATGTTACCAGTCGATTCTCCATCATCCCAAAACAGAGATCCTGCAGCATTTCCTTCTTTATCGGGTGCAATTAATAATTTCATTGGATTTTTACGACTGTAAATGAAAACATCAATCAAATCATAATAATTATCATAAAATTCATTTTTTAATTCAAATATTAACCTTTCATAAGTAGTTTGTCCAGGTCTTTGCATTGGAATGATATGGCCACCTCTAACATGCAAATTTATTTTAGTCAATGAACTAATTAATTTAACAAAGGTACCTTTTTTGATTATACTTTTTTCCCCCTACGAATATGAATATTAACTGCCTTAGACTATCGGTTCTTGGAAACTCTAAAAATTTAATGCAAATGTTCTTACCGTGTAAAAGTCGTACCAGATATCTGCAGGAAAATATGCTTTAACACTTTCTTCGTCCTTAAGAATAAAATAATGTGAATATTTACTTAATTCTTACTTCGAATATTTCAAAAATTACCTTATAAACTGACGGCGATATCAAAAGAGCAGCGCCCCAAAGAAATTGAAAATTAATATCCCAAGTTTTCTTGTCAGTTGGAAATCTGTGAATTATTATAATGATAATTCAATGTAAATTAGTTTATATAATATTAAAATGATACTTACTCGTGCAATAGAGGACGAGCCACTGTCGAACCTTCGGTGTGAGCATAATAAAATAAGGTATAAAGATAAGGTACCAACGAATATCGCGTTACTAAGGCTTGTCTAGCAGCATTAACAACTACGTTTCCTAATGCGGTCGGATGTTGGGGCTAGAAATAGTAAAATTAGCTAAATAATCTTCAAAAATTGTGAATCATATATAATAAGATGTTTACCATAAATTCATTTCCATTGTGATTACGTGAAAATGGATAAAAGGCGCCTAACTGTGACCATCTTGCACATAATGATTCTGTGGTGTTCTCCCAAAATCCACAAATGTCAGCACCTATCTATAAATGTATCTTTATAATAATTTTTGTATTTAAAATAATTATATAGAACGAGAATATAAATACTTACAAATGGAAAACCAAATAGACTGAATTCTAATATTCCTGGTATGGAATCTCTCATCTGTGACCAGCGACTTCGATTATCACCTAACCAATGTGCCGCATATTTGCCACTTCCTGAATAAGTAGATCTACTGAGTATCATTGGACGTTTGCCTTTATGAATTTTTTCTAAAGCACTTTAATAATAGAAATATTTCACTATTTTAAACAATATTGCATTACATATTTATAAGTAAATAATTGTTCTAACCTGAAAGTAACTTTAGCATGAAAATGACCATAAAGACTGTGAACATCATAATGTTTGCCTATATACTGTTCTGCATCCATACATATAGTCTTTTCATAAATTTTTCCATCTTTTGCCGATCCCAAAACACCTAAAACAATTTTGAGAATTTTTAAGAGAATACGAAAGATGTAAATATTTATTCTTTATCACCAATATCTAAATATTTTTGTAAAATAGATAATATTTATCAATTACCTGCAGTAAAAGGTGGATAATTCCATTTATTCTTTTCACATCCTTGAACCGAACCATCAACAAAACTCGAAGGTTCGTTCATATCCTTCAATAAAAAGCAAAAAAAAAAAAGAATTAATATCTTGAAGAATTATATAAATTAGTTTTAATTTAAAAAATTCAACTAACGATCCATAGAATATCATATTTCACAATTTTTTGAAAATCATCACAAAGTTTGTACCAATATTCTTCAGTTTCAGGTTTGGAGAAGTCTGGATAATAGGTCAAACCTGGCCATACCTATTAAAATATTTGCATAAACCATAGATATTATAATATGCAATAAAAAATATGATGTTAAAATTTAATAAAAATTATACCTCAGCTTCTAAATCTGAACCAGTACTGTTTTTTATAAATATATTTTTTTTAATACCATCATCTAATGGAGGATAATTTCCAAGTAATTTTTCATCACTTGCAATTGCAGGATCCTAAGTATATCAATTTTTCATTTATGGTTTCTTAAATATTCCATAAATAACATCAATGAAATAAATATATAAATACCAATAAAATTCCCACTTTCATGTTTTTTGTATGTAGCCAGTCAACAAAGGATGGTAAATCACCAAAATTATCATTATCGTAAGTAAAATCTCTATTTCCTTTCATGTAATCAATATCGAAATATTGAACATCCTTTATAAAAGAAGAAAAATTATATATCGACTAGTTAAAATATTAAAATAATATATTGTTTATTCACCATAGGAATCTTCGCCTCAATTGTTTCTTCTATAATTTTGCGAAGATAGGTAACATTACCATAACCCCATTTTGACATTTGAAATCCTAAACCCCAGTAAGGAGGCATCATAGGAAAACCTACTAACTAAAAAAAGAAAAACATAAAATTCTGTACAACTTTGCATTCCAAAGTTTATTCCAAAAATGCTAACAATAATAATTATTACATTTAAATATTGTTTAACTACATCTTCAGGAGTAGGACCCAAAAATATATAAAAATCGAAAATTCCACCAATGGATCGAAAAGTGATAGCTGGATGAGGCTGTATTGTAATTTCTGAAAAATTTATAAATAAAATATTAATTATATAAAAAAATTTTATCAAAATTTTAATTTTAATAAATCGTTTTCATTTTAAATAATTTCTAAATATTGCATATCTTAATCAAGATTAAACTAATAAATTTAATTTAATAAAAAATAAAAATCAATGAGCACATAGATGTAATGATTATAGTAATAGGCACTGCTGGTGCAACATTTATATGTACTCCTCACTTGACGGACGACCTATCTGTTTAACGACTGTTCGAACTTACGTCCGAGTTTACGATTTTTTTAAACAGAAAATTTGATTTTCGTCCATATGTTTCGCTTACGACTTCTATTGCATATAATTCCTGCACTCGTAGTTCTAAAAATCTGATGAAGAAAAATACTTTTTGCATAATTGAGCTATAAATATCTTTACAGCCATGACAACTTAAGCGAGTAACTTGTTCTAAATATATACGAACAAGTTACTCGCTTACCGACCAAGTTGTAATAATGGAACTAGAAGGAAACTTTGAGATTAAGAGTTTTTTTTAATCTCAAAGTTTCCTTGAATAAAAATTAAAACCATCCTTGAAGAATTTCTTCAAATATTGGTGAAATATCCAATTATTTAAATTTATTCAATATCCAATTATTTAAATTTTAAGAATATTAAATTTTTATATTTTATTCAAAATATTAAGCATGACTAAATTTTTAATACTTGATTTTAAATTATATTGTGTTTGATCATTTTTCTTCAATTATTACGAAATTTTCACAACGAAAAAATAATGAATGATTGATCATCGATGAAAATATATAATTATAGAATACATTTAATTATAATCATACAATTATAATCATTCAATATTCAATTATATATAATTTATACATTGTCAGTTATATTCATGAAATTTTAAAACGAATTAATAAAATGTTATTTCAGTTATGTAAGTTTCATATTTCCAATTTTACATTTTTCTATTAAATACTTTTCATATATTTTGGGTAATCAAAACACAAAAATTAATAACAGAAACTTTTAAAATTATTATAAAATCATTCTCAAAATTTCTATTGCTAATTTAAGTATTAGAAAGCTCTGTTATAAATTTTTTATGCTAGAAGAAAGTTTATGCTTTTGTATGGTTTTTCTAGTTGATAAGGAAATCAAGACTTCCTAAAGTAAACTTATCTGTATTTAACTACAAAGTATATGTTAAATTAGATTATTTGAAAATTTAATGTTGTAAAAATGTTCAGTTAGATTATTTGAAGATTTAATGTCGCGTTCAAGGACGGTTTAATTAGTTTGGTATTCATCATTGGCTAACTTATGATGAATTCCTAACTGATCAACGGTCGTTGAACGAAATTATGAATCCGTTGAAAGATCGAGTTATGAACCCTTGCCGGATCTCACTTGAAAGAAAAATAAAGACTAGGCAAAGTATTTAATTCTGATTCTTCAGATGAAAAGCAACTGTTCTTTCATGTGGAGCTAGCCAAACCCATTCTATGGTCGGCTGAATTGACTCAATATGGATTCACCTCGTCGATTCCTGTCCTCTACAGTCCGGCTATCCCTTCTATAAGGCTGAGCAGCTTGTGGAATTTCCTGTAACAGCCCTTCCACTTGATAATAGGTGAAATTGGAAATAGCATTAAAAAAAAGATCATACTCCATAAATCATGATATAATTTGCAGATACTGCGTATAATTGTACGTCTTTTATGTCTTCAAATTTATCAGTGATTGAATATTTTCATTATATAGATTATAGATATTGTTTCATATACTTGCCACATAGATTGAAATCAAATAAGACATTGAGCACATTCAATATTGCAAAAAATTAAAAGTAATAAATAGTTTATGGAAAAATGGATAATGCATGTTACTATGTATAATAATGCAACATTTCTTACTTGTTAGTAAGGAAGTAGGTATAATAATTAAGCTATAATTAGCAAATTAAGGCACGTAAATTTAGTAGATACGATTATTTTATATGAAAATTTTTATAAATATTAATTTTTTATATAAGTTAGTTAGTAAATAAATTCAACATGAATTTTAAATTCTAAAACGAAATGAATTAGCAAACTGAAAGATATTGACTTATTGCATCTAGTCTTAATATTGATAGCAATACTGGTGAATCTTAACATTTTGCACTATTATCATCAATTCTGATAATAATTTGTGATTATTTATTTCCTGTATGGAATCTAATAACAGTGACAATTCTGTAAAATGAACTTGATAACAATTCTGTGGAGCCAGAAGACTATTTTTCGTTATTTTCTAAGATCGATAAACAATGATCTAAGTTTCTTTATGACTGCGTGTGAAAGTAACAATTTTCCACTTAAATCCGGGATCGGATAGCGTATCTCATTAATTTTTAGTCAGTAGTCGCTTGAAAGACGAGGTTAACAGGTTGGTCCCAGCGTATTAATCTGTATCCTTCAACTTCATTGCAGTTCTGTCAGTTCGTGATGAATTCCTAACTGCCTCAAGCAAATTTAATAATTTTAAACTTTAAAATAACCTAACATAGGCTTTCAATTCATTTAATTCGATAATTCTGTTGTTTATATACCACGTCATTATATTTTAATAGATCAATGCCTATTATTTGCTTACGACTGCACTTAAAAATTAATTAAATTATTGAACTATTTACTCTACTCTTCTTTCTTTCTGTTAATTATTCAAAATTACAAAACAAACCAATTAGCAATTTTCCATATAAGATCTTTAAAGAGAATAAATTTCATCATCATCTTGAGATGCATAAATTATTTTATATAAGATTATATCTAATTTTTTAAATAGGCCCTATAGAGTTATAAATGTTTTTTACAGCAAAATTGTAACAATTTTGTTTAAAAAAATATTTTTAATTTATTTTCAATTATTGTATTCTTAAAAGATATCTTATTTACTGATGTTTAAATCATTAAAATCTTGCATTATGTTGTAGGCATAGATTAATATTTTTGTATTATGCTGTAGGCATATATTAATATTTTTGTAGGCATAGATTAATATTTAATGTATTAAATGAGAAATAGCAACATATTATTTTCTTTTATTGAAAATCTTAGTTTTTTTTTACGAAAATCAAATTTAAAATGTTGACATATGTAACTTATAGAATGTAGTAGTTGATTTATCCTATTATTTACTTCTTATATAAATATTTTAAATATCAATACATAACTCACCCATTGCATTACTGTTCAGGAAAAACACACCATGAGCATTTCCGTCTCGTTCTACTACCATATAAAAGGGATGGACGCCATACAAATTAACATCTGGCTAAAAAAATTAAAAAAACATTAAGTATTTTGTTTTAAAACTAAATTAATCAATAGTAAAATTCTAACCGAGAAAGGCCCTTCGTCTCTAGCAAAGAATCTCCATTTCTTCCAATTACTTTCGTGTAAGTACGTTGGAGTTCTATGTTCTCCCAAACCATAAATATTCGAACTTGGCAATATAATAGTAATCTGCAGAAACTGATCAGCAAATATAGTTCCAGGAGTATTGGTATCAAAACTATAAAATTTGTTTTATTATTTGACAAACGATATACTATATTTTAATATATAACATATAAAATTAATAAATGGTTTAATTATGGTAACAAATAATATGAGTTCGTTCATGTTAAACAGTTCATAGAGAAATCGATAATGATGCTTATTCTAATCGTATTTTTTAACAAATAAATAAATAAAAATTATTATATGAGATCGTTATAGGAGAAATAGCATCCGAATTCCTAATAATATCAATCAATATAAAATATATGTAATGTAGCCTAATCTTATATATAACAGGGTGGCCAAGCTTCATATCACTAAGAGCCATTTAGGAGAATCTCAAATAGTTGAGAGCCACAATCAGTTCTTTCTAGGTCAATAAGAGTCGCATCAGTTTTTTCGAGTAATCTTAACAATGGTTTCAAAAATTGTTTATTACATATTTCAAATGCATTTACTTTCTATAGATGCATACTATTTTTACAATAAATAAACAAATTACAAAAATATTAGTTTTTTTAAGTTAAGTAGGCTCCATATTAACTATCGGCTTTCATGATATGGAGCCACACTGAAGGTATCGAAAAACTGCATATGGCTCGCGAGCCGCAGTTTGGCCACTATTAACAACAATTATTGATATTGTAACAAAATACTGTTATTAAAAATTTCAAAAATTCTATAAAAACTTTCATTTTATTGAATAATTCACACGTTTTATTACTGAAGATTTTCGATTCGTTTTAAGGATCCTCTTAAAATGTAAACTATATCCTTATAAATTATAAATATATATTTGTAAATTTATAAAGATTAAAGAAGTATTAAATACAGTATTATATTTGTAATTTATAAGGATACGGTTCATTGTTGAAATTGATTTTTAAAAAGAATCGAAAACACTTCCGTAATAAAATTTTTAGTATGCTATTAGTAGTATGTAATATATGAATTATCCAATTAACCTAGATAGTTAGTTGAATTAAATTTATTAACTTTCAGTTAATATAATAGCTAGGGCAAAATTGTGAAATTAATCTTTCTTTTTATTACAGTTCAAAGAAAAGCATAATAGAATAATAGAAGAAAGCAGTCTTGGTGTTTATCTTTACGATAGCTTTCTTTTTATAATAATTAATTACGGTATAATGGAAGTATTAATAATCATTCAATTTACTTCATAAAAACAATATAATAAATTAACTTACATTAACTAATTAAATAACATGAAGCGTTTTTCAGAGTATGCCGGCCACAATCCTATGTATTGTACGTGTAAGCGTACAACATAAGAGCACTTAAGCCATTGACGTTATGGCTTCATTATAAGAGCACTTTATGGAAAAATTAATCGCTTATTTTCCATACTTGTCCGCTATTTTGAAATGATTATTGATTCACATTAAAAGTGTGTCATCAATCTAAAGGAATACACGAGTTTGGACTCTAGGATAGCCCAACGTCAGATCCTTACTTAATAGACCAACTCTAGATTCATATCACCACCCTAGGGGAACATGAAGAGTTTGACCACAGTATAGAGAGTATACAGTAGGTTCACTCTTAGCTAAACGATGAAATTTTTCCAGCAGACGAAATTTGCACGCCCTCTGGTGTTATATGTGTAGCATTACTGCCCTTGCCATTGTCGTTTCGTGCCCTATTACAAATAAAATATATTTTGAGGCAACAAGAAAGACTGTAACGTCTATTATTATCAACCAGCGGAAAGAAAGAGGCTGCAAGAAAACAATGAAGGTTGCAAAAGAAGAATACTGT
>WUQG02121902.1:0-24846 GCA_011317285.2 Androctonus mauritanicus | reverse complement strand
AAGTTATTATAGATAGCTGTCTAAAGATGACTCTCATAAAGTTTTCACTGTGTGCAAAGGTCGCTAGGAGGCGGTGTGAAATATAGGGCCTGGATGACGTGGTATTTCCTGTCCCACTATGTACATTCATCAGGTCACGTTTAAACTAAAACGTGTCTTAGATTAGTTTTACGAGCTTACCTATGATATTTTTCAAGGTAAAAATTCATTCCTCCGAAGACAGAGAGATAATATTAAAATGTTGCATCTATTAGATTAATATTAAGAAATATTTCCTGTAGGGAAAAGATACCTTTCCGAGTCGAGATAATCGACTAAAAACAAACTTATAATTTACGATGTCTGGACGCCATTAGAAATCATGTCATAGGTACGTTTTCAGACAAAGAGCTAATTAAAAGCGTGAAAAATAAAAGATTTAACAGAGGTCAAGAGAAAGATGGTGCCAATGATGGCGAAGAAGGGCAGCGAAGGGGTAGAACGTGATGGCAGCCCGAGGCTACGACAGCTGATGGAAGAGACAGTGAAACGTATAAACATATTAATCATGGTGTCTATGTTGTTTATGTGTGACAGCCGCCATCACCTCAATAACTAACAACTGGATGGAATTGATCAGAAACCTGTTTTGTGTTTAGATATATATATATAGAGAAGAGGTACGGCGGGCTGTTTCATTTTAAAAAATAAGTTTAAGGAATCGTATTACTTTCAATGAAGTACGCATCATTGTCCTTTTGTCAATGAAGTGCTAATGAAATGTCCTAAATTGGAGATTACGTCCAACTGGTTGGTTTGCAGTCATTAGTAGGAAGGAGCAGTCGTAGTCATTATGTCGTCCATTAGTCCCACAATGCTATGTCGTGAGCCTTTCCATGCCCATCTACATACCTCCAGTTTGTAATCTTCAACCGCAAATCGTCCGTGTCGACTCCTGATTGGCTACTTAAAGATGATGGCGTCATGCGATCTGTGAAATTAAACTATATACTTCATTGTTTCTCAAGATTGACGCAGTCCATTTAACGTATCTTGCTCGATTAGCGACTTAGTCACCTCACCAAAGAAGACATTTGGTCGACTTCTCTCCCTTTTATTTGCTTCGGCAATAGTCGAATCGATTTTAATGACGATTCAATCCTCCTCGACTATTAGATATATGAATAATTCAATATTGTTACTCTTAAATTTGTTCCAATTTCTTCTCTCGGATTATTTCAATAGCGATATTGTTATAAGTACTTTGTATAATGTTTAGCGGGCGTATTTAAGGAGCTTATCTTAGTTTTACTACCATGCCGATTGGCACCGTATAAATAAACACAATTTTTTACTATTAAAAAATATTAGAGAATGTTTAAAGATCAAATCCTCCTCCTCACTGATACTTAAACCAAATCCAATTTTTATTAAGTAACGAATTGGATTTTTTAATGATTAAAATTCATATTGTTTAATGTTTTTTTATTCAATTTTTTTCGAATTTTTGAAATTTTAATTTTTTTTTTTGGCAAAAAATAAATCGACACTTATTTCTTAGCGCCATCTAGGAACACTAACGAAAGTTATCCATTTTTTGGCAACGTTTTCAAAATTATAAGACCAGAATCGTGATTTTAAATCAATTTTTTCTCGTGTGCATTGTCTGAAATTTCGATTAAAACATTAATCGGATTTAACAAAATTATCTGTTCCTTTTCGAATGCATTCAAGAATTTTTTTTTTGGGATGCGGCTTAAACGATCGGAAAAATTAATAATGTAAACGATTCGAAATATCAGTTTTATTTACTTGTGTTTTGTTTTAATAACGGGAATTTTGATGCATTATTTTAATTCTGTAATAAATTTGTTAAGAAGAAAAAAAAATTGAAGCAATTTTCTTCTTTGCAGCTTTCCGAAAATAAGGGTTTTTTCCCCTTTATAATAATAATAATAAAAAAATCCTCAGGACATCCCAACTGGCATTTGAGTTGATCTCATTACTCGTGTGACGATGACGGGGGAGAACTAAAGTTGGAAGATAAAATTAACAAAATGTAGGTAGTATAGTTTGCAGCAAGTTGGAGAAAGAAGACCGAAGGTATCATCAACAATATGGCTACAGATAACAATGCCTGGGAGACAGAACTGCTGGACCATTTATCACGTGAAACACCGTAGCCAATGACCAGAGGCAAAGGAATAAAAGTACTCATTTTAAAAACACCGGGGTACCGCTTATTGTTCGTGCGTTGGACTCTTGCATCAATTGATTGATTGCTGACATTGATAGATAGGTAGTCTGCTCTGTCAGGTGGAGCCCACTCTGTGCCGCCTCCTAATCTAGTGGGAATCTCCCCGAAGTTTTTGCATACGTCGGCCCTCTCAATCATGAGCTTTGAAAACCCTCCTTCTATCGGGCTATTCTTCGTGAGTAGAGTTCGGTTTAAAGTCGAACAAGGTCGGTTTAACTGCCTCCTCCTATGAAAGTGAAAATTGCTTTGATTCTCTCTACCTAGTTTGTTTTCGACTGCTTCAGGCTGTACTCTGCCAATTCCGGTTTCTCCACAAGTTAAATCTTAACGAGATGATTAAGTTGTCCTAGAAATTATTAAAATTACGGAAGTGAAATTACTGTACTAACAAAAACACTAGGGTGATTTTAATTTCGGTCTATCATTTTTTTCTCGCTTCCTTTTTTTTTCTTTTATAAATAGTGACGGTGTTTTAAATTTCTTTTCTCTTTCTTCACCTATTAATCAGCGCTTTCTTTCGGTATTAATTTATGCAGAAAATAGACTGTTCTTTTTAATGGCACTTATTTATCGCCCATTCATATAACGAGTATAAAATAGGATTTTACCTTCAGGAATTTGTTGTTCGACAAAATAGTTCCTTCGACTAAAGTCAGAGGTGTATGTGACGCATCCTTTTAATTAGAAGCAAGTCGAGGAAAGGCTGCTACCGCCATCTGTCCTCAGTCATATATCACAGACGGATAGAAGACCAGAGGATCAAGTCAAGGCGATGGAAAGGGTTTGACGGCGGGTGGGATGAGAAGTAGAGGAAACACACACAACCCTAGTGCCCGGTAATGATCATTTTGGTCCGGTTTTCATTTCGCTGTTTGACAGGATGCCATTTGTTTCGTTGAGTTGTTGCGGACGCATAATTTATCACAGCCCGTGCCACCCATGCATCAAGTCAGATCCGACAATAGAGGCGACCCTGCAGTTCTCCCTTTCCCATCACACATCCGTTCCATCTGGACTGGTGGACAACTGATGGTTGCAGATATAATAGCCTTCTAACTAATCTCCATGGGATCCGTTGTCCACTTGGCATTGTTGTCCTACCAACACTTAGACTAAATAACATTCATTTATTCTGCTCTGCATCAATAGAGTAACTATCGTTACTTGTACACGTCTGATGACTTTCCATTCATTTTCCGCGCTTCATTTTCTTAACGGAATTTTTAAATTAGGATTTAAAAAAAAAAGTGAGGACGACGTAGAGGATGTACTTATAACAATAAATCTATAGACAATTAAGAACCATCGTGATGTCTCGGGCTAGAATGCAGCTGCATCTTCTTGGCAGAAAAACGTCTTCAGAGGAACAGAGCCTGAAGGCCCGATTTGCATAATTTATAGGTCTGTTTCTTAAAATTAGATGAAGCGATTCTTGTAGAATGTGTCAGACTAGAAATTTCTTTCGACGTGCCTTAGAGAGAACACTTCGAACCGCGATCGTTAAAGAATGTTTACAGTCGAAGAAGTTTTTCGCCACTTGACAATATTGAATTTTTATCAAAATTTTTAGAAAGTCTGATTAATCT
The DNA here is from genome assembly GCA_011317285.2 of Androctonus mauritanicus. NCBI lineage: Eukaryota > Metazoa > Arthropoda > Arachnida > Scorpiones > Buthidae > Androctonus > Androctonus mauritanicus. The sequence goes on along the minus strand of WUQG02121902.1, from coordinate 21,024 downwards.
GAAACCGAAAATATTTTCCATTAGTGAAGAAAAGTAATTTAAAAGAGAGAGAGAGAGAGGGGAAAAAAAAACAATTATGAGACGGCCGCTCACCGTTGGCCAAGTGAATGATTCAAAGAAGCCAATGAGTTCTTAGCTTCCATTACGCAAGCGCTTTGCTAAAATAGCCTCATGCCCAGTAACTGATTGTAATTAGCGAGGTGAAAAATACTCGGCCGTCAGCATAAAGTAATAATTTTACCTTAATTAGCAAGTCAATGATGCTGTGGGGTTTGGAATTCGACACCTTAGAATTACAAACTAAATCTTAAGAAACGATCTTTTGCATCCCCCTCTCATAATTTTTTTTTTCTTTTCCCTCCTTAACTCCGACGAACGTCCATCTTGCGTGGAAACTGTCTACCATTAGTCTCGGAAATGTGGAATTTTAAAAACCTTTTGCCTGACTGGTCTTGTCGCTTCGATAAATGGCTCTCTATTGATTGGTTGTTATATTTAGCCGTCTTGATTACTTTAATCACTGCTCTCTACATCTCGTCTTCTATGTTCTTCTCTGTGTTTCGTGGTGTAGCTAACAAAAACTACTAATTATTTTCAACGTTCGGCTCCATTACCCACACTACCTTATAGAAGTTCTGTAGTTTAATGATTGAAATTCCCAACCGTTCTTAAAACTCCAACTTTGATGTAATTACTTAGTTTGAACAAAATTAGACATTCCTTGCCATCTGAATTGGTAAATCCGGTGCCGATTTAACAAATTTAGTTTGAATTTTGACTTATTTGTTCAGCTGAGATTGCATCAGACTGCAATAGAATTACACACAATTTGTTGAATTCCTCTTTTCTCTGCTCTTTCGCATTCGATTCTTGAATACCAATTAATCGTCAGTAATGAATACATCGTTATGAAAAATTGATATTTTTCTTAATCTTTTTTTTTATTTTCCTTCTCTTATTTAAATTTCCAATTAAAGTTAATACATTTTAAACTGCGTAATTGCATTAAAAATATTGTTCCTTTTTTTTTTAATAATTTAATTAGGAAAATTATGCCAATAATGAGATAAATGCTATTTTTATATTAAGTATTTTGGAGGAATTTTTATTATTATTATTTTCTTTTTCTATTAATTCCGTTTTTATTTAAAAACGAAAAATCTTTCAAATTTTAATCTCTTATTGAAATTTTATTAAATTAGTTTGCTTTAGAGATAATTGAATGCTTTCGTTTCTATTTTAAACTATTAGGCGAAATTCTATCGAAAAATTTCATTAAAAATTAAATTTTCTTTTTTTTCCCCCGTGAAAAATCGACATTATCTGATGATCATTAATACAAGTGTTTTTTTTTATTCAAAGATAATTTTAGATAATTTAAAAAAAAGGGAAAAAATTAGAACTTTGATTTGCACCAAGACATTGCCAAAATTTTCTTTCCATAATCCCAATTGTTACATAAAATCCTCTCTAAAAATAATTCTAGTCGGAACTAATGAACTAAACGATTTAAAAATCTTATTGAAAAGTCTTAAAAACTTAATTTAATTTTTTTTCCTCTTTAATTAAAAACGCATTGAAGTTTTTTAAAAATATTTTTAATGCTTTAAATTTAAATGCTTCACTTTAAAGTATTACAAGCTCGTTAATAAAGTTTACATAATTATTTATGTCATTAAAATTTTTCGATAAAAATGGTTTAAAAGAAAAATATTTAAGCATACAGATGGCATAAGTTATTTTTAGAATTATTATTTTCTTTTTGTTGTTGCTGTATTAATGGTTGATATATATATATATATATATAATGGGTTACATCGATAGCGTAGGTAAAAGATGGAAAAGAGGAATTGTTGCCTGTAAAGAGAAATCCATTTTGAAAGGTAGCGATAAGTACAAGTCCATTTCGGTTCCATTTATTAATGTTTCTCTTGACGGGCAGAAGAAAGTCGGACAGTAAAATACGAATTGTCTTCCTGTGCGATTAACCATCCTCAATTAAGCTAGAAGAGACGACCCGTTAGAAGAAGAGATTGTGTTTCTCATCAACTACATGACAGATAGAGATCTTCGCAGAGAACAATACTCCATCAGCTCACTCCCATTGCAAGTGTAGGTGAACCTGCTTTTTTCAATCTATCTAGTCATTATTTCAAGCCTCATAAAGGCTCAGTATCCCTTCTCTAACATCCCAAAGTACTTAAGAAATTTCCAATTGGGCTTTATATAACGTCATATAAATTAAGGAAAGGTTTTTCAACACCCCCTAAAGGAGTTGTGTTAATTAAATTTTATCACGGATTCCAAAATTTAAAATTATATACTCGCTAATTTGGTTATTTTCGACAAACTGTCAGTGTGTGTGTTTAATAGGATTTAAGTAGATTTAGCATCAAAAACGTACCTGGTATCTACTTCCATGTATTCCCATGACAGATATTGTCTGCAAAGGGGGGGACGTTAGTAGCCTGTGTGTCAAACACGTCCGTTATGATGGATAGTTGCAGAACGTCACAAAGGAACATGGACTCATTACTATAGCACTGTGGCACTGCCAGAAATTACAAGCTTAACATTGGAACACATTCAGATGCGTACTGCCATCCGACAGTGACTGATGGGTGGTGTGCCTCCCGCTCTACCCATCATGCAGATGTCGGCTATTTCCCATCTGTGGTTGAGGTTCATCTTCTAGCACAGCACGATATCGACAACAACACTAATTGTGACGTTCAACTATATAATTGCAATAGCGGTAGCTCGATTAGATTGACGCATGCGATGATGCCATCCTTTTATATTTTACTGCATTATCACTTCTTGCAAATACGGTCCGATAAGAAGGTTAGAAAAATCCACACAGAAAAAAAGAAAAAAAAAACCTCAATTAAACTTTAATAAATCACAAAACGGACGTCACAGGCAGGAAACTACTACAACAACAACCAGTAAAAAAAAAAATAATGTTTTTATCATTAATTAATTTAAAGGGACGTTCCAATTCGCACTCTTAAATCCAGGATTTTATGAGTCGTCTTATAAAATTACTATAATTAGTAACAGGATTCTCGCAGAAGTAATTTTTCATATTATTTGAAGTGTAGCAGAAACATTAAGCTTATTTATTTATAGCTGCACTTATGCAATGTTAAGAAAACATGCCATTAACTATGCCAGAATTCATTAAACAAACCTTTTCTTATAATCGATTTAATTAAGAAGAATAAAAATAAAATTGGTATCGGAGTCCAACGTGCGATTTTCCAAACTAATTTCGAAAAAATCTAAGAAATTTTTATCTAATATTGTATTTCGAACGATTCTCGGAACTTATCACGATTTCGGTAAACGTACAGAAAAAAAATATATATATATTTTTTATAAATATATATATGTGTGTGTGTATGTGTATGTATATCTGGTTTAGTAGATTAAGAGGATACATCCCTCCATCACGTTCAAATGCGGTCGTCCGATGGAGCATAAAAAATTATCTGTAATCACTTTTATTTCTCATAATTAGCTATACTTACTAAATTTGGCGCTTGTTCTTAAACTGTTTATCTTCATTAATGGATAGTAAATTTTCTTGTCACTAGGTGGCGGTGGGCAATCCGTCACATAGCACGTGCTGAAAGTTTTTCTGGACTAATTAAGTGAAAAAGTTCTTGCAGCAAATCGTGCATCATAGAGTATTAAAATAAACATGAAGGTCTGCTCCGATACGTGATGTTCGACTTAAATGATAATGTTTTAATCCTTTCATGGGCATTTGGTACCTCTTTATGTTTATATAATTAAATTTGCATTCGATGGGACCATCAGTTCTTTATAAAACATGCAACATATGCTTGTAAATATTTCCTTTTACACGATAAATAATTGTTTGTTTTGTTTGCTGTCTACAGGAATGAATGCGTTATTTCGAGTAACCAGTTCAAATTTTCTTGAGTTGCTTTAAACTTGATTAAATTTGGATAAATATATATTTCCAGTTTATCCAGATTTTAAACTATAGAAATGTTGGAGAAAGTTGGATAAACAGAAATTGCAATGAGCTTTTCTTTTGCAAACCTCATTAAATCGCTTAAGATATTCTAGTTTCATTAATATTAAGCGCAATATTTCATTTGCAAAATTTGTCTCCTCTTTTTATTTCATTTTTTCTTTATGTCTTAGAAGAAATTTGGTGTTATAAATCGGCGGAAACTCTTTATTAGATAAAACGGACTTTATCAGATCTTAACTTTATATCTTCATAACATTGATTAAACAAATATGAAAAGAGTTAGGGCAAATTTTCTTCTCATTCCGGTGATCATTTCTACGAACGAAGAGATGGAGCAGAGGAAAATCATTACTGTACTTCTTCATCATCAACCGAGGGCTAGTTAAGAACAGGACGAGAAATTCGGTCACGCCTCAGGAAAAAGCGATTTCTTCAACAAACTTTCCGGCCGACTGGTTGTACCAGCTGCTTCTTGCATTAACGTGCTTTCTAATGGCCGCAGGTTAGAAGTGGGAGGCTAGTAAAAAGAAAGAAAAAAAGAAAAAATCTGTGTGACTTCCTCTGATGTTATTACATACATCACGATACGTGTTGAGTTGTTAATTCGCTACATTTCAAAATTACGTCGTCTAAAGACTTTCCAACGTTTCGCCCCATGCATCATCGAGGTTACAGTTTTTTTTTCCTTCTCTCTCTTAAGATCTTGCGGTCTCAGTAATTTCTGTGACGCGCTATCATTTCTGTAAAGACATTAAATATGACACGTAGCAACGTCATTAACATTTTACACCACACTTTTATCATGGTTTTCCAGCTCTTGCAGGGCTTGGCCTCTTTTTGACTGAGTTCCTTCTTAATACACTGCATCAATCACCATTTGATCATAAGTGAATAATGATTGGTATAATGGCATCACGTGCTTATTTAACACCCTCGGTAAATCTCGCCAATTCTAAATAAGGCGAGGGGACGAAAATTGTGGTCTGTCAACCCTGTCGTTACCCTATTAATGGTTGTTATTGGTTGTTTTTTCCCCTCCTCCTTCTTCTTCTTCTTCTCTCTAATATGCAAATTTTCCACACACTTTGCGGAAGGGTTCATGCTCCTGCAAGGATTGATAAAATATCAGAAGGAAGTCGAGACGGCTTAGGTGGAGGGTAGGTATACTTGTTGAAGCAGACAAGGGAAGATTTCGCACTTTCATTTAGACTTGACACCAATGAACAAAATATCCTTAGTCGAGTCTAGGAGACACGCAAACAATACGAGCCGCGGTGTGGGAAACGCGATCACCTATGCTAAGGTCAGGAGTTACTTTTTTCTCCTACCACAATTCTACTTGTGTTCCCGACTGACAGATTTCTAGTTATTTATTGACTATCCCCGGATGTTGTACAGAAATTCAATCCACCCTACAGTCTGATTACGCATTGTAAGACTTCCTTCGCGACATGCGCAATCAGTTCCCACATATCTCCATCCTAAAGTCAAAAACGTTGGAAGACAAGCGACAGACGAACACGTGACAGTGTCGTGAATTACAACGTAACATAAATCACGTCACGTATGCCAAAACGCACGTGTGCAAGCGGTTCTATACAAAGGATAGTCTTGTCTACTTGACTGACTTACGATCGAGGGATGGTGAGTGAAAGAAAGAGTCTTGAAATGACAGACTTGATACATGCAGATGGACAGCTATAAACAGATGGAACATCTGTCCTCTCGAGTTATAAGATTTTTAATTGGAAATCTCTTTCTATCTTTAAACTTCTAGGAATTGCTTAAGTATAGAACTCATAATTTAAGGATCACAGCCGGAATTCATTTCCTATTATGAAAAATCGCTACTGATTGATTAGTTACATCACGTTCGTACCGGGTCCTGTATCTTCCGCTTATGTCACGTGACTCGGGATTATGTGGCATGACGTGATCACCATACCCAGTAGGGTTAATACTTGTCATAACCATAGTCTCATCAGTAATCTCGTGATAGAAATAATATTAATTCCACTTCTCTGCAGCGTAACGCCCTCGGTGAGGACTTCCGGAAACTTCCGCTCACGTTAAAATCTTTTCATTAATGTAAGTAATCTTCCAAATATAGAAAAATATTGCAGTTGCAGAAAATAAGCGCAAGAAATCCGACAGAATTTAAATTTTATTTTTTTCTTTTTACAGTTCCTGCAATGACAGCATTCCGTTTTCTGACGTTGTGTGCGCTTTATATCGCATCGAATTTAAATGAATTAAACGAGAATTTTTTTGTTTTTGTTTTTTGTAATTTCGAAACATCTGATCGAAAAAAAAATGTATTATATATATATTTCATACAGGAATATATAAGATTGATGATGAACTTGTTAGAAACGCAGTTGTTGAAGATGGAGAGACCATCCTGCTCCACTGGCTAGCCACGATGAAAAGTTGGTGACACAATGCAGTGACACATTCATTTCTGAACGACATGTCAATACACAGGAGGGCCGATGGGTAAGCAAACCATTTATGACAGAAGAAAACGTCTTCTAAGCAAAGAGTTAGAGAAAAAAAATTATCTAAAGTCGATGCTATGACTTCTCTTTTTGTGTCTCGCAATTTATTTAAAACGTATTGGATATATATATATATATATATCTTTTTTTTTTTCAATGGCTAAGAAGTTGAAAAGATTTTATAGATTTGTTACACCAAATTTTAATTAATCACAATTTTTTTTAAATTTAGATTTCTGCCAAAATTAGAAGTATTGCCTAGAAAAATTATACGTTTTAGATCATTGCCATCTTAAGGTTAGTTACAGAAAACCTGCTTAAAAAAATGCAATAACGTTAGATAGTAGAACATCTCTGAGTTGCAAACATCTTAGAAAATTCATATTTTTAAATCACAGTATCGATAACCTTTAAAAATACTGTATATACTTTAGTTATAATTCTGGAAAACGTTATTTTTATTTCCATTTCCCTTTAAAAAAATTCTTTTATCTTGTCGAATATAGAAGATCCTATACAAAAACCAGCAACAAGTTTGCTCCAGGTAAAAAATCTATTGATTTAGAAAACATTAGTGAAGCATGGATTAGCGATCAGTGAAATGCGATATTAGACTATCAAAATAAATAAATAAAAATTTATTATATTTCTTTGTGTAAAAATGCATTATTCGTACGTTTGAGATGATATATCAACGCATTCGAGTTTGATATCTCTTTATACAAATGTCGATAATAAAAAGAAACATTTTAATAGAAAAAAAATAACACAAGAATATATTGGCGGTTTATATTTTAGCATTAAAAAATTTCACATATGAATAATTAGAATGGGTAAAAACTTGAGCATAGTTGGATGATCTTTTAAAGCGATTGTAATTCAATCGCGTGCGATTTCTGTATACTTCACTGTACTCCGGAAAGCTGTATATCATAGCATTACGCCTGTAATATTTTCCGGAAGTGATTCTATCGGTTTGGGGGACCACCGCCAATTGGAAGAGTGTAAGTATAGTAGTGTATGAATACCCCGCACAAGAGATAGAAAAGCTGATGAAAGATTATTCCTTCCGATAAGAGGAATTATCTTTCTATTTTCTGTATCATTCTATCCGATAATTTGGTTGATTTTTATGCAAAAATCCTTTTACGCAGATAAAAACCGTAAATGTTTTCGTCCTTATAACTTATTATGCGTAGGCCTGGTAACATGCTTTAATCTTATTAATTGCTGATAAAAGAGGATCTGGAATCAGCTCTTTTTCTATCTCTTTTTCTTTTTTTATTATTAACGACACGTGATAATATTTACGATCAAGGAATCTTTTTTTTTAAAAAAAGATACCATTTTTCTTTGTATTTTTAACAAATTTGATAATCATAAATCTTTAAAGGGCGCCTTAAAATCAATATGTTAAAACTGCATGCATAAATTCTCGTTCAGCTTGTTAGTATACAATAGAAATAACATTTTAAAAAATTACGATTTGTCATTTTTTGAAGGTTTTTTTTCTTTTCCTTCCCTCCCATTTTTAATACACGCGAACTCCAAAGCGATATTTTTCTTAGATCGCTTCTGTTGAAATAATCAAAACAAAATAATATAAAAATATATATATATATATCTTCATTCTCGATCATACTTTATATTGAATTTTTGCAAAATTGCACATTCCCATAAATTAAAAATAAAATTAAAAGAAGAAGAAAATACAAATGGAGACGGATTTTGCGTGTAACAAGTTCCTTTTTCGGCTCGTAAGTTGCGTAATTAGTGTGCAGAGTTTACGCTTTTAAAAACATTTCTGGAGAGAATTGGAATTTTCGATACTTTATAATCCACGCTCAACAAATGCTTTGTCGGAAAAATCAAAAATACAATAATATACAACAGTCAATTAAATAACTTTTAAAAGTTCAAATTTCTGTTTTATAAAATATACTGTCAGCATTTTAATTAACACTTAAGCCGTGCCTTCCGTAGAGACGATATCCAAACATCACATCATGTAACTTAGACCTAATTAGACTTAGTATCACGGAGTATTTTTATTCCCAGCACGTCACTACGACCAACATTCCCCCGGGGGGTTCTGTCTTTATATCCTTCTCTTCATTCGACCATTTTCTGTTTGGCCTTCTCACGGGACAAAACAGTAACACCGAGTCAATCAAGCAAGCTAGGTCATAAAACAGGTAGCAATTAATCAAGGCCCCGGGTCATGGCTACTCCTATATAGATGTCACCGTTGTTATAGGGGCGAGATTATTCTCTTCAGTTTCTTTATGACGTAGCTAGAAAAATCAATAACTCGTGAAACGTCAAACTTCAGACACATAAGCTGACGATTTTCTTTTGTAACCAGTCTTAAAATACAGTAGTGCTTTGCCAATGATTCTCTCTCTCTCTCTCTCTCTCCATTTTTACAACTCTTCCTATTCACGTGGGTACCATGTTTTTCGTTTCTGGTTACGCTCGTGTTGCGTTACGTATCAGAGTATAAATTGCGTTAAGAGAAAGACAATAGCATATTAAAGTAGTAGCGATTTATTTTTCTTTTTTTTTTTCTTTTACCGTTTGAGCGTAGAGCCAACACGTGTGGAATCTGTAATTTGATCGAGGTGTGTTTCCAATATTAAACGAGTTTAAATCGATAAAAATTCTATAATTAATGTGGATAAGTTGCGATAATCGAATAATAAACAGCGTATTTCTGTGTCGCGTTACGCTTCGAAAAGAAAAGATACTCGATGAAAATATGAAGTCAATATAAACGTATTCATCTGTGAAATTCTAGTTCAATATGAGTCGGGTCAGGGGTCGAGGGGATTGGATTTCCTCCATGAAATAATAGGGAACGAAAGTCGCTACTACGTCATCAATCTTGTTATAATGAAATGACCGACCGGTTTTTAAAATCTATAATAGAGTATTGTTTTATTTTTTAAAAAATAATAATAATAAAAAAGAAGGAATTCTTTTCTGTTATATAAAACAAAAGAATTCTCTCGAGAATTTTATGAGAAGAATAAAATTAAATGAGTTATGAAAGCAACAAATCTTGAAGGTTTGGACTCAATCATTCATAAATATAAAAAAAAACTGTTTAAAAAACACTTTAGAAAACTTCAAGCGATTCTTTCTTTAGTGCTTTTGATCAGGTTCATGATAACAATTACACATTTTTCTTTGAGGGTGTTTTGGAAGAGTAAATTAGATTGTTCTTTGGGGGAACTTCTTAGTTTAAGTTCAACAATCTTCAATGAGCAACTTAATAAAGCAAGTATATTCCCGAAGGAGACATAATTATTTGCCACCAGTTTTCTCCACTTGTTAATGTTTTATTAACATCGCAGGAGTCTCTGGTGAATATAAATTCACCGAAAAATTTTGTTCTTATAATGCCTCGGGATGGAACACCGGTCCTTCCTCGGAGTTTCACAAAAAACCATCTGGGACATCATTAGTGGCTTTGAGGACTTTGAGAAATTATGCATTGACCACAGCGAGACAAAAATATACTAAAAATGCCTGAATAAATTCGTTGTAATCAAATATTTTTCCTTTTTTTTTCTTTTTCTTTTTTTGCCTTTTATAAATTCTGCTGAAGTTGAAAGTTGTTTTAACTAAGAAAATATGAATTCGATGAGCCCGAAGGCGTGTTTAAATGTTTAATAAATGACGAGATCTTATAAAACGTGGGGCCCTCACAAAGACACGGTAATTTAGCAAATATTTAACATGGCAGAACTTAAACAGTTATTAACCCACAGTTAGCCAGGATTGGCATGAATCCAAAAATTGATGAATTAATAAAAGTTGGAAAAATTAAATCTGTTCTGATTTAACCGGAAGCTAAAGCTCTTCTTCTTCTTCTTCGTTTTCTTCTCTTAGAAATAATTATCGGCAGGTGAAAATCTCTTGTAAGGTTCCTTTCATAGAAGTCAGCAACTGCTACTACGATCCCTGAGGAGTCGCCGGTAAATGCCTATCATTATGAATGGGGTAATAGGGGGTGGTAGATTCAGAAAATTATAGGGGAGACACACAAATCCCCAAGAAAGAATGACTCTAAGTGCGTCCTGATAAATCTACCGTCTATCTATCCAGCAACAGAGGCTATCAAAGTCTAATCCCAAGTATCTATCCATTTTACAGAAGTCAGTCGACAATCCATTTTATTTTCTTTTCTTTATTGATTTTTTTCATCACCAATTTAAACCGGGGAGTGTATGTACGATTAAGTGTATTTAATCTCCATACAGCAGCTATGGAGGCGATACAGGAAAAGGATGTGTGCTATCCTTTTCTAAGGGGATGGTAGACAACTTGCCTTTTTTCTATTTTTTTATTTTTTTCCCTTCTTTCCCCCTCCTGTAAAACTTACTCGCTGACATTTATCCTTCTATTCACAGCGAGTGTACAATCGCCTGCAACACTGGCGCATGCGCATTTCCGATTTCATTCTATTCCAAGTCACGAGCGCTTCATTCATTCCACGATTCGAGGCGATATATGACCCACTATAAAAACGGTTAGGTGCGGTGTCACAGTCAAATTGCTTCTCCCCCTCTGTGCTGTGCGCTCCGATAGTGACTAGAAGGGGGAAAGAAACAAAAAAGGAGCGTTATCGATAGAAGCCTCATGGTCCAGTCGCTCGGCTGCCGGTCGTTTAGAAGGGTTTGTAATATATAAGAATCTTTAAGACTGGACTGGGAAAGTTAGGTCAACCAATAGAAAAACACCCTTATATATTTAACAAGTTCTTTTTCTTTTCCTCACGGGATATAAATTTAGGTACAAGTCTCTAACTCTAACATTGAATGTGACATTCTCATAGTTGGTCTGGTTCTCGACATGATTACCCTCCGTTCGTCATTTCAAGTCCTGTATAGCTTCGACTGCACCAATTGAAACAATCGTAGAGGATAAGTATAAAAAAACGTGTTACAAATTAAAGCCATCCTCTCTAACTGTACTTTATTAAATTTGGAAATTTATCGCCTTATTTCTAACATAACCTTTCTATTAATTTGATTATTAACTAACTTTTTTCCATTTTCGCATTTTTTATTTAGTCTTTATTTTTTCCATCTCTCTCTACCGAGAAAAACTACATAATTCGATTATGCCCCGACTATCAGCGAATTTTTAATTGTATTTGATCAAATATTTATTAATGTTGAAAAATACTTTCAAGTATCCTTCATACATCATTTTTTTAAGTTAATTTGTACCAGAGTTTATGTGAGTTATCGGAAAATTTGCTTTAAGTGAGACTAAACTAATCAATTATAATTATAGGCCCTCTATTGTAACCCTTTCGCTATAACGTCTAATTAATTATTCGTTCATATTAATTATAAGGCCGTATTATGGGGTCCATATGGATAAATGAAGCCAGTTATGCTAATGGGCTCTTTACTATTAAACAGTTTCACTTAATCCTCCGCTTCTCTATCGAATTCTGTAACTGGCGGTCCGATTTGTTTCTTAGTTTAAACTATAACGGCCATATAATGAGTTTAATCTATTAAGATAATCGAATCAGCAAAAACGGATTGTAACGTAACAATCGCTATGACGTAAAAATGGCCGGTGACGCAACAGTCGCCTATCGAAAATTAATCTATTGCGTAAAATCGCATTTCGACTCTTGGAAAAGACCATATGAGCGATAGTAAATTCGAAAAATCTGCATGAAAAATTTATCCATGCCTAATTAGTCATTGGCGAATGGTAGACAGAAAATTCTTTTAACGCTGTTTTGCCTTTTATGATAGTTTAGGGCGCATAAACAGTCTTCTTACGATGATAGCAACAGGCCACCCGAACCATTAATCGTACTTCAGCCCCATTTCCTTATTGAGATCAGAAGAAAGCAAGCAAGAGAGAGAGAGAGAAAAAAAAAGAACTGCTAGAGAAAATAAAAGAAGGGGGGAAAATAAGAAGTAAAAAAAAAGAAAATAAAAAAGGAAAACACAACAGTAACGGTATAAGATGGAAGAGCGAAATGTGTAGGAGATAATAACTTCGTCTCCCCATCTCATTTTATCCCCCTTGGACGTACCACGCACAGTTTTTCTTCAACCACCTTAGTGGATTTCTGATGGATTTCATGAGTTTGGTAGTGACAGCTGCTCTCCAAGCCGAACCGGTCACGCATTTCCAGAAATGGAAAAATATATGAAATTAATCTTCATTTCTGCAACCACTTAATTAGGTCTTGTCGGCGCGTATAAAGCTGTGGATGTGACGGGTGGGTTGCAGCACACCGACAACTGTCACTATCATCCGGCCATGCAAGCGTTGCCGTCGGCGGCCGACGATGTCATCGTAATCGGCAAATGTCCCCGCCAGTCGTCACAGTGAAGGATTACGGGCGGATGGTGGTTGACAGCAGCTCTGAGAACCTCATCGATACAACAGAGATTCGATAAAGTGCCACCGGCATAAAAGTGATTCCGACGATCTTCACAGTCACATGTCTGCACTCCGGTGTCATCCCACTCTTGGGCAGGGCTCGAGTGCCGTTTTCGGTTCTGAGTGAGGTGGAAACAACACCACCCCGCCACCATTTCCATTCACTTCTTATATGGAAGCCGTTCTGCACAACTGCCGCTCCGTTAGAGAAGTGGAATTTTTACTTATTTTTTTCTTTTCTCCTTCTTTCCTCCCTCTGCTAAAAGTGAAGGTCGTTCCGCTTCCGTTTCCGGGTTTGTCAACGTTCTGAGGGGATTGCGGGGATGTGTTATACACCCAAATCGCTTTATCGTGAAAGTATCGCGATTTGTCGCGATTTCCGAAAAAGTAAAAAGTCGCGGGGCGTGATTTAAATTGCATTTAAACTAATAAGTTAGGTAGGGAATTACGATAACTTTAACGTATCGATGATGATGATGAAGTTTAGATGGATAGATGCCAAATGCTCTCATTTTCAAATTATTATATTGGCATTATTAATTATTCTCTTCATTATTCTGCGTCATAGAATGAGAATAATAATTCCGTAAAATAAATGGTTTCCAGTATACGCGAGTTGCGTTATAAATTACTGTTATTAGTTACGTATCGTAACGATGTGATAACTTTTACAAAATCGGTGGTCAGAATTTGTAGGCCTATGAGGTTTTCGATTGCGAAATTACTTTTCCGTGGAAAAAACAAAAACTTAATTTATTCGTTTGGAAAATTATAAAAATCGCGAATGGCAATAACGAAGAGGGAGAGTAAGAAAAAAGAAAAGAGCATCATTCTACACCGTAGTTTGCTTCGGTGAATTGCTCGGAGAAATTTGGTTTGAAACAGTTAACTTCTAGAAAAATATTCATAAGCGAATATTTTTTTGTGTTAGGGAGTCGAATTCGAGATGCTTCTAAATAATATTCTTAAAGAAAACAATTGAAATCTTCTTTAAAGGGTGGGGGAGAAAGAAGCTTTCATAGCTACTCAATGTGTTTGAAGAAAGTTCCGTAAGTTGACCATTAAGAAAGTTTACCGAATATTTATGTAAAATAATCCACTAAAGTAAGCCATACTGGATATTTTTACCACCTTTTCTTCTCAGCAGAACTTAATTGCCAGCTAACCGTTCAGCTGGAACATATAAAGTGGCATCTTCAATACGACCAAGACCATTAAAAGCTGCAAAGACAAACACGTCACAGAACATAAAGGATAAAATGTCTCCAATTGCTACAACTTATCGCTAGAGTTTTGCCTCTTTTATTGAAACATCCTATCATGTCTTAAGCAGGAGACATTGAACATTTTTAATCAGGTAAACGTTGACTGCCTAATTTTTCCTTCAAGTGAATTAATGAATGTTTGTAAAAGCCAGAACGAAACTATCTTACAGGCTATCAATACCAAGATGTCGATAGCAGGAGAGTTTGTTCAAATCACCTATTTTCATTCTTGTGAAAAGCAAATTTTTCATTAATTTTTCTTCTCTTTTTTTTAAATCTTTTGTTAAATTTCCACTTAAAATCAAAATAGACGTAACATTTTAAATAATTAATTTTGAATGCAGAATTTAACCTTCGAGCGAGTTTAAAATGTCTAAAATATTAATTAACACAACTTTCAAGTGGCATGGGTCTAAATCTTACATACATCAGTGCGAATTTTCTACATTTTAATGCGGCAAGAGTATATTCTATTCGGTAAGCATACACAACATTAAAGTAATCAAGAAAATAGTCGCAGTTTATCCGAAGTAAAGAAAAGCAAGCACGGCAATTCTACCTTGATAGCTTTTAATTTCTGGAAAGAAACTATATACAATTGTAGTTGCTTACTAGTCTCATTCTTCCGTTTGACTAAGTATACGATTGTGAAACGATTCAATAGAAGTTTGTTGAATAAACACCAGGGGACATTGTGTAAGAGAAGTAAAGCGTAACACTCAGTCAAAACTCATAGAAGTCTATAGCGAAAATCCAATACAATCGTTCTCTCAAACACGTCCTCGGGGATAGGCGGTCTCATGTAGTCAAATAGTTTTCTGTCAAACTAGATAAATAAGTGTTAGGTGAAAACCTTCAGCCTCAGATAAGTCTTCTTTTTTTCTTTCTTCCCCTTCTTTTAGCAGAATTGAATAAACTCATATTTCTTTGTTCGGTGTTAGAAGGAAGAGAAAAAAAATCAATGATTAAGTCTGAAACATATATTTACTTTTTATAATAAAAATTTCTCTATTAATATTCGGTAAAAATGCATATATTTCTTTTTGTAAATCACGATTCACACTTAAAATAAATGAGCCGGAGCTAGAACTTAATTTCTTGTAAAATTATATCTTGGTGAAAATTTCATATCGCTCTTAAAATTCATTTACACGCAGTTTCTTCTTAACTCTCTCTATATATATATATATGTATATAGACCTATATATATTTTAAAAAAGATATTCAAGATTTGTACAGATTTAGAATCCATTTTTTAAGCAGTAAACGTAATAAATTTTTAGTAATTTAATTAACGAAACGTATTTTTTTTTATTTTATGCAAAAAAAAAAAAAAAAAAGATTTTTGGCTAAATCTTATTTTCGTAAAGAAGCGAGTTAACTTTTATAATGGAGATTTAATTGAATCGATGGATGGGACCATTCCTGCATATGGTATTGGCCTATTTTGAGTGCACAGGCCAATTACAGTATGTGGATATGTTTTCCGGCGTAGAATTCATGAGTGCCTCACTGATTGATGAGGGGCGAGGTCTTCCCTCTTTGTGCTGAGGCAACCCGAATACGGTGTCATCTTTTTTCTTTTTTTTCCTTCTTTTTTTTTTATTATTGCAGCTGTACCCTTTATGATTAGTTTGATTACTTCATAATTCTTCCATTTACCGGTTCTTAAAGTTAATTATGTATCACCGTGAGGATTTCTTTACAGAAATCTGCTATCACAGTTTATATAGATAAATATGACGAAACGAAGATTGATATACGAAGCCAAAAATCGGATTAATGGTAAATTTTATTTACAAAATAAATATTGCGATCGATACCTCGACATCTTTACGCATTATCGATTAATCTATCAGATTAAATGCGGATTAATATAAAATAAAAAATATTCTGGCAATGCTGACATTTATAAAGTTAAAAAACTGTGCACGCGTTAAATGCGAGTATATGCTGGTAATTAATAATCCAACATTAAGTTTAAGAATGCACAATAACCATTAAAATGTAGATATTAACCCGATAGAACAGGACGTAAAATTTGATACGACTGATATAAAATCCAGAAATGATAGAGTGGCCAAGCCACATTGTCAGAGTGCAATGAATAAATCATTTATTGGTTATACTCGGTGCCAAATATGGTGATATCCAAGGACATCTAATATATTTACCATCTTTATTATGCGGATCTACATGATCACTTTTATTGCAATTTCAGAGCTTCTTAACTTTCTAAAAATTCACTTCTCCGAATCGTATAATACGGCTAAAAAAAGAAGAAGAAAAAAAATTCCACATAAATCTGCTAACAATCACTCGGCTTATATCAACTTTAATCAATAGATGTGGTGAAGGAAAGAATCAAATAACTTGGAGAGTTTATTGTTACCTCGGATGGACTGTGAACTGTGACGTATTCGGATTTATTAAATAGCATAAATTAGCAACAGTGACATTGAAATTAAGTATTGTCATAGCGTGAAATAAGTTTAGGTACGTTAGAAGTGTATCACGTTACTGCTATTTGGCTGTTAAAATCTGGTTCCAGATGGTTGGCGAAGTTCTTGAGCTGATAATTGACTACAATATTTTTATCATCCCAAACTGGATAATGATTCAAACTAAAGTCCAAGTTATCTTTACGTCGAAGAAGAACGTTATGCTGGTTAAAAGTTTCAAAATTCGGTAGTTTAATAGCGTATGCATTAACATCATGTATAATAATAATATTGCACGCTAATGAGAGGTTCTTGGTGCAAAATAAAGTTATATAAAACAATTACAGATATTAAACTTCACGTTATAGTGTGGAGTAATTATTCAAGTCAAGCGAATTTTCGCAAAATTCTATCTTCCAATTAATAAGAGACGTAGGTACAACCAAGTATCGTCGATTAATTAATAAGATAATTAATTAATGACTAGATAGGTGTCAAAACAAGTTACTACCTCACCACCCTATTTAAAAGAAGATTTTTTGACCACGAAACGATGCGAAAACCCAACATATACCACGAAAACAATAAGAAGTATAAAAAAAAGACTAAGGAGTTAGGCCATGCGCGAACAATAACAAAGATCTATGGAGTTGTCCGAAACAGCTGCCTGGCTAGCAAGACAGCACTGTCTTCACAGAAATGGCAGTGGACGTATGGCGATGGATTGCAGCATTTAGTCGCAATACAGAATTGTTACAGGTGGATATAGCACATCCTGTCATGTGCCACACAGTTAATTGTCTTATTTCCCCGACATTATCGAATTGAGGTTAGGAATTATAAGTTAAGATGGATGCCCTCGTAAGTTCTGCCATCCAGCCGTTTTGCGTTACCGCATGTCGAAACTAAAGAGCGGGACGGAATAGATTTATACTAATGCGACTTATAATCGAATTATATTAACAGCAGTTAAATATCAACAGTTCTCGATATATAATAGATGTAAGAAACAATGCAATCCTTTAATGCGCTCTGATGCATTAACAGATTGATCTGTAAAAGGAAAATTAATAAATTGCTTAATGTTTAATAATAACCAATGCTACTTTTCCAATTATCGGAGTATTTTCGACATCATCACTTTAAGAAACTTGATAAAGACAGGAGAGATATGGTGGAACAAATACGTTTGTTTGTTCCCCTGATAGCCGTTTTATAAATGATATCCAAAGTAAAACGCGTTGATGTCTGAAAAATATATGAGAAAAAAATGCAATAATTTATCCTCGGTTGGCGCTAAAAATCATTTCGCGAAGAGAGTATCAGAAACCATTTGTGTTGTCGTTCGGGAATTTTTTTTTTCCTCCTCTTTCGTTTCTTTTTTTTTCCTTTAATCAATGGATTAGAATCGTTAATGCGAATCCGTTTATTTATTTAACAGTTCTCGAAGCGTTAATTCGAAACTGTGCGGTCGATATCGAGCGAGTTCGAAAAGAGCTAATGGATTATAACTGTTACAGCGGTCGGGGTAGTATATAGATGCAACATAAGTTAGTAGTGATCACGTGGCAGATTCGATTTTCCCGCTGTAAGCGACGGTGGCTCCTTCTGTCGGACGAACAGTAAGACATGTGCAAACACTTTCCATCCCCCCAAGCAGAGCACTAGCCAAAAGTCGTTATCTATAACGAGCTGACGGGATTAACGGCAGCCACCGCTTCGGTTTTTACGATCCCCTTAAAGCAATACGTACAATTCATAAATAAATTTTTAATCAAATAACACAGGTTTAAAGAGTGGTGGCCAAACAACTGATGCGTGGCTGTGCATACTATAAGGGCGATGTGTGGGTGGGACGGCAATCCCCCACCCGTTGTAGAGTAGATCGAGGGTGTCGGGAATTATCTGCGTCTAGGTTTAGAAAATCACAGCCGGTTTGGCTTAATAGCCGGAGTATTTCACTCTACAGTTCAACATTAAGTCGGTGCACTTGTGGAAGTAGACAGCAGTTTGTGCTGATAAGAAGCCAAACTCTACTCACATACACTGCACACACACCAGCTAGTATTTCACGACACCAGATAAGCTTACTTTGCCACACACTGTCACAGCCAATACTACAGCCGCAGCAATCTTGGTGTGTACAGTTCGGATTGTTTATGCGTCCCCTGCCCTATTGGGGCAAATGTCTTCGTACGCTTAAATCCCGGCTAAGTAGACACGCAGTGATTTAAACAAAATTAAAGTTTGCTAGTTTCATTTCATACGACAGATCCAAGGATTTTTCCGATAAAATTAACTCCATCAAACCTCTTCGGTTCTAGCTGAATGAAAATTGGATGATTTTTCTTATCTTCCCACTCTCCCTTATCATCAGAAAATATTATTTTTCGCACTCGTCCAACTATATGCGCTGTTTAATTATTCCTAAAGTCGATATATTTAGACAAACAAAATAAAAATATATTTTTTTATTTTATTTTAAGCTGATTTGCACAGAAGCGATGAACATTACATCAAGCGTGCCTAGTAGTAGAATATTCCAAAAATTCGCTGCTAAAAAATCCGAATACCTCTCTGTTTTTTTATATATTATTTCTCGCATAACGAAACACATTCTTGCACGAATTAAAATAATTCAGCTTTTTTTTCTTATTTCTGCGATTCGACTTCCAGTTCTGCAATCGAAAAATTCGCAAAAAAAGGAATGTTTGTGTAACCTTAAAGCAATACCTTATAAATCTCTCGGTGTTAAAGATATCTTAATGAAATACAGCTATTTAAAAAATGACAGATGTATGAGGAAGTCGTGTAAAGAATTCGACAATCTTCTCAAAACAATTTTTTAACTTCTGTTCTATAGTCAGTCAGCGCGTATCGGTAATGTAGAGGTAAACTTCCTTCATTTACAAACAATACAGCGTTAAATCAATCAATCGCTTAAAGAAACGTCAATTTTTGTCACAATTAAATGTATCACTTTTTATATTGCATAATAAAAAGGTAAATTTTTCCTGCTTTAAATCAATCCGGCTCAACAAAAGAAGATTGATTACAAATATTTTTAAAATAAAAAAAAATGACACGGGTCGTTATAATTATTTTAAAAAATAAAATAATCGAGCAATAAATCCGTAACGAAAAAAAAACAGGCAAGTTTATAAATGTATAATATTCAGATATACGGCTAAAAACGGTGCAGAGATATCCCATGGTGGCACTTTCGTCAAATAAAAAGTCCCGATGCCGCTTCAGCCGGTTGAAGATTTACAAGAGAAGAACAATCAGGTGACTTGTAGCATTTCAGAAATAAAATCCGTGTCTTTCTGTTCCTTATTATCTCGTTATTCTTATCATGACCCGGCTAAAGAAACAACTGTCACGTAATTGATTTATTGCTTCAAAAACAAGATGAACAGAGAAACAATTTTTTTTTTACTTCCTTCTTTCCGGAAAAGAATTTACGCGTGAAAACTATTAAACAGCGCAAACTTGTCTACAATATTTGCAATTATTTATTTATTTATTTATTTTTTCCTTTGTGACGCGTGTATAATTAGCTACATCAAAGTATTGCCACTAAGCGAACTGGAAGTTTATAATTCTTGCAAAATTGCAGAATAACAATGGTTTTAAGTAAATCTTCATTATATAAGTTAATCTGTGTCTCCATCGAGAACATTAGGAGTTTGACTTAAGGACAGCTGTCTTCCAATGCGCTCAACAAGCAAGGACGACGGGATTTTGATGGAAGTTTTCCTAATCTATACAGCGAACAGGCGCCATCAACTGTCAAAGATGCCTCCACTGACAAATTCTTTTACACCAAACTGTAGAAATCTGACGTCAAGAAATCTATTACTTTCTAACATTACTGTAGAATCGCCCTGTTTTCTCATTTCTCGCTCTTATATATATATACATACATATATATATAGAGAGAGATAGATATAGATACCGTACGCGATTGTCGCTGCATAATATCAACCGCTAGATCGCATTATGCAGCTGCAAAGGTATCATTGCTGTCAACTTGACGACTTTCTAACATTATTTGTTCTTATTTTCGCCATCTGTAACGTATAAAGGAACGGTACGTTAACTAAATCCAACGATTAATATTTCCTGTCCGGGATGACGTCAGAAAACCAGACACGACTAATCACTTCCTGAGGCGGAGATAAATCCAGGACGTTAGAGTGTGGAGGCAGCGTGTCACAAGGTATTGTCATGTGTCATTCAATCCCCGGTCCTGCGGGTGCCGGGGGTACGCTTGTCAAACATATTGCTGGCACAGATAAAATATGACCCTTACCTGTCACCGTACTGATGACTAATTTGAAATATGCCCCCTCCCTCTCTCTGCTCGGGGATCTCCTTTTATCGGC